>CAJQZP010000178.1:12187500-12198617 GCA_907164705.1 Parnassius apollo
TATATATATATATATATATATATATATTATATAAATTACGTGTCACGTTTTTTGTCCGCGATGGACTCCTAAACTACTCAACCGATTTTAATGAAATTTGCACACCGTGTGCAGTTTGGTCCAACTTGAGAGGTAGGATAGTTTTTTGCCCATGAGTGACCCACAATTTTTTTTTTTTGCGAATTTAGGGATTTTTAAAAGGACATGACAAAGGGTTGTCGAAAAAGGGCAGAACAACGTCTGCCTGGCAAGATAGTTAAAATATAATATAGCGATAGCGTAAGAGAATTTTCTATATCGTTCCGTAAATGTGGTAAGAATAGACAAAGGGATTCGGTAACAGGGGATGAGCTGTAGCGTCCACCTGATAACTCAATAATAATAAAAAATGCAGTTGTTAAGACGCCTGGGAATAAAAAAATCCAATAACCATGATGAAGGCCTATGTTCAACCACACCCCGGACACTCCATACAACGCTCGCAAATTAATTACCTATTACTACTAAATAGGCAAATGACGTTTGTATACGTGCAAATGTGTGCGTGAAATTTAGTAGGGAAGTGCGGCGGCCGACGTTGAAGCGGCGCGGAAACGTCGGCTTAAATGATCGTATCGTAGCGGAAATATTATAGTCAACCAAATCTAAGAAATACCTTTTGACGTTTCACATTAATCATTCAGCAATAACTTTGCACAAGCATACTCACACGATTTAAAATAACCTTTTAAGTAAATCCGAAGAATTATGAAGTTATCTATATTTCTTTACAATGTGTATAGTTTTTATCACTAATTTAAATTTTTCAAATAAAATATTAAAAAATAACCAGTATCAACTTTTTTTACTTGACGTCGTATCAATGATATGTCGCTATGTACATTAGCGTAGTGTTTGGATGATTAAAATTCATTGTTATGCGAATAATCGGCAAAAATATTCAAATAATCGAATCATTAATTTTCTTGAATGATGAAATTATTTGTTTAATTTAATTTTTATTTTTAAAATTCCAATTACATGACTCATGAATAAAACAAGTTTTTTTTTAATTTGTCAACATAAATTTGTGTAGGCAAAAAAACTCATATACAAAGCCGCGCTGAAAAAATCACAACGTAATTTGAATATCCGCCATTTCGGGAGCTTACTGTGCGTAATTTTGTGATTTTGTGTTTGTCTTCTTATTTTGGGACTCGGCTTTAACTTTTTGGACTGTTTCTTCTATATTCGTTGAAGCATGTGCCCATATCACAAAGGATCATTGGGCAAAAGTGGTATAAAAAAAATATTATGGATGACTTTGAAAGAGACATTAATTTTGGCTGCATATTGAAAAATAAATAATAATTAATCTAAACAACGACAGCTCAACTAGTTGTACTGAAAGTTATTGAATAAATTTATGTTTAATCTAGTTTTAATCTAAAATTTTTATAACTGTGCCTCTAGAAATAAGCAGTAACAACAAATACGTACAAACTTATAAATTTTGTGTTTTAAATTGTCCGTTTTTAAGTTATTCTGGTATTATTCAAACCAAACTGTAAATGATTACCATCTCTAAATAATCGATATCGATTTTTTTAAGAATCGAATATTGTACGTTCCCATTTTTTGCTTGTCATGCCTGGTGCAATAAGTCTGACAGATGTCAAAATGTATTTCTTAGATTTAGTTGACTATAATTGTATGACGTACATTACACGCTCATGCAGGCGTCAATCAATTCCATCAATCATGATTGATAAAAAACGGATGGTGACTGATAGACGTACATTACACGCTCATACAGGCGTCAATCAATTCCATCAATCATGATTGATAAAAAACGGATGGTGACTGATAGACGTACATTACACACTCATGCAGGCGTCAATCAATTCCATCAATCATGATTGATAAAAAACGGATGGTGACTGATAGACGTACATTACACGCTCATCATGCGTCAATCAATTCCATCAATCATGATTGATAGAAAACGGATGGTGACTGATAGACGTACATTACACACTCATACAGGCGTCAATCAATTCCATCACTCATGATTGATAAAAAACGGATGGTGGCTGATAGACGTACATTACACTCTCATGCAGGCGTCAATTAATTCCATCAATCATGATTGATAAAAAACGGATGGTGACTGTAAGGCGTACATTATACGCTCATGCAGGCGTCAATCACTGCATTACACGGTAGGTTATTCGACAATCACAACCGTGATTGTTGTAAAACTGACAACCTGCATGAGCGTGTAGTGTACGCCTAAGGAATTACGTATTTATGGTAGAATGAAGAAGTTCTAAACTATATCATAATATCGTAGATGAGTAACAATAATGATAAAGCTACCTATATCTTTTAAATTGTAAAATGGTGTGTTCGCGTCAGGTTCATCCGATCAGGGACGCCCTCATTCAAGTGTCAGTGTTGTCAACGGAGTGCGGGGTATGGGGGGGGGGGCGTAGTACTATTATGTATTCTGTGGTTCAGCAGTGGACTTTTGATAGACTGTAATTAAAAATGTAACTCACTGTTTTTAAATGAATTACTATATTATAAGTGTTGCATTTCCCATTTATATAAAAAGTGGATTCCATAATCCAAAAGACATTATCAAGTATTACTTTATGTGGTACATACCAATTCCGTTGTTCTATATCATTCCCGTTATCGCAAAATGATTCGCATATTATTTAATAAACACCAATTTGCAGGATATTATTATGCATTAAATATTACAAAAAAATAAATAATTGATATGTTCTTATTGTTTGGAATGTGTAAATAAAATAAACTATTTCTTGTTATCACTTTATGAAAATATAAATAATTTTACTTTCACATAATCGAATTTAAATAACCTTACAGCTATTCATGTAAACTGCACCAAGATGCAAGGTTACCAGGGGAGCAAGTTTTATGGGGCGCAGTGCACTCATTGCTCAATTATTGCAGTTTATTCTATTGTAATAAGCAAGTGTGTAAATTTTATTCTTAATTACAAGTAAAAATAATTTTTCTTTAAGCGAAATCCTGTCCAGATAATTTGAAATATATAAAATAAACTAAATAAAAAATACATAAAGAGGAAGTATTTTATTGATCCTAGTGTAAAATTTATTTCGAAAATTGTATTTATACAATGTTTTTCTTTTAATAAAATTCTTGGTCTCATGCCTTATACTTAACAAAAGTTTTAACACAATAAGGAGACTAAAAATCTATACAACAATAAACTATTACATAACTAATAAAGGTGTAAAAATTTACAATGCTTTTTTGATTGACTAATAAGGACATTGTCCTTCAATCTGGTTCTGTTTCCGACATTTCTTGCAGAAATGTAACAACTTCCATGCATGGAGTTAATCAGTTGTGCAACTGTATGATAAAGTACAGAAAAATATATTACATAACATTAACCAAAAAGAATTTAACATAATATTTAAATATCATTATTGGACTGTATACAAAGTGGAAAAAATATAATTTCATGTATAATCTAATATCTTAAATTAATATTATGTTAACATCCTGTTTTACCCATTAAAACCGCTATGGAATAAAACAAAAATGGGAATTGCAATAATTTTTCCAACAAAGTGTAATCCCAATTCATGTTATTATTTTTACACTTATTCAAATTTATTATATTTGAATGTTGCACTTTGGTATTTCAAATTACCATACTTTTTCCATGAATTATGTCAATCACTGTCTGAAATAGCTTTCTTCCGTCTTTTTGCTTGTTTGGGTTTAACAATTTCTTCCTCCTGTGGATAAAAAAAATGAAATGTTTAATTTACGAATCATAGGTATTATATTATGCTGTATACAGTAAATTTGATAAGCAAAAGTAAAAACTTTTCTACTAATATTCAATAACTAATAATCACTCGCATTACATTTATATAAATAGAAAAAATTACATACCTCACTGTCCTCATTAGATGAATGTAAGTTTTGGTTAAGTGGTAACGAATTTGAAATTAATTTTCTGGCTCGCCTTGATATAGGCAGTTCATCTTCCCAAGCCAAAGAAAATAGTTCACTGTATTGTCTCTGAAATGAGAAATAAAAACTGGTAGAAATAATGTTTCTTAATTTTTTACTTTTATAAAAAAATTGTAGCAGTGCTCACTCACCCTTAAACTGTCACTGCTATTTGACTGTGATTGTTGCAATGCTTTTTGCATGCATTCCATGTTAAAAATTGACATGTCATCTTGTTCAACACAACATACTCTTATTTGCTCTAAGTGGCCCAAAACCTGTGGTTAAAAAAAGTTGCAATTATTTGAATGAATTGAAGTTAAAATAAAAAATAGTAGTGTTGAATAGCTTGAAGCTCACCAATTCAGCAGAAGGTGGAGCATTTGGTGGTATATTATGTTTTCCTGGACGTTTTCTTTTATTGGGACTTGTACCAGGATACCGAGTACTTAATAAGACTGAAAGTAAATCCCCAACTTTGTCCTCATAATCCTGACACCAATACATAATTGTTGAAACTACAAAGGTATCTTCTTCATCAATTTCTCTACAAAATAACTGCCTTATAACATCTGCTGTGGGTCGTTCCTGCTTTAACATTAACAAAACAGAAGTAACTGCTTCAGCATGATCTTTATATGACAATTTGGGAATGATAGGAAGAACATCTTCAACAGAGATATCATGAGCTGTTAGAAGCTGCCACAAGCAATACTGTTCAAATGTCTCCCAACCAAGACTGGTGGAAAGCATTGTAGTTATATCATCAGATTTAAACATCATTAAATTGCCTTGCAATGTTAGGCATACCAGACGCTGTAGCTGGCCTGCATCTAGTGTTGATACTATGACATTCAATAGCTTTATGTGGTTTTGTGCTTGTTCTTTAAACTCTCTGTAAACATCTGGAATTAACCATACTAAAACATTAGCATCATTTTCTTGACACTTCTCAAAATCATTTGCTATACTATCAGCTATTTTAAGTTCTAGGAAACTGCAATAATTTCTATAGATGTCCACTTTAAACTTGACATTTCTTCTTTTAACAGTGTCACATTCAGCACGTCGTTCTCTTTCAAAACATACTTTTAAGTAAAACAATAAACAGAATCCTACATTTTGAAAAGAACCCTGCTCATTGATTTCCTTAAGTATTTCTAACACTAGTTTTCTTTTTGCCTCTGTTCCTTCTCCATTTAAGTAACTAAACATGGAAAATATTGGAGAATCTATAACTGTTTCGAGTTCTGTGGGGCTTGGGTTAGTACTAATCTTTAAAGGTGGGGCATCCTGTAAAATAGCCGCAAATAAATCAGCAAGGGCAGATGCACTTGGCATTGGGCTGCCACATGCATTAAGGAATGCTTTTGTTGCAGTTGTAGAACGTTCATCTAATAGTGTTTCAGCTAATGGACGCATAATTAAAGGTAATGCTGCAGCCAGCTCTGGTCTCTCACGTGCTCGAACTTCTGATAGCGGTATATCATCATCATCTGTGTCTTCAGTTAAAGCTTGAGAATCCTCTTCATCATCAGAAAATGCAGGTTCATCTGATATTACTTTGGGCAAATCTTCACTACCTTCTTCCCGCATACCAGAAACACCTTCCCCATTACTATTGCTACAAAATTCCTTAAAAGTCTCTCTAACAGTTGACCGTAACTCCCGATCTAATTTAGGGGAATCGAATAATGGTTGTAAATTTGGTAGAACTCTTTTCTCAATAATTTGTTGAAGAGAATTAAAAATTCCTTGCCTCACTTTATCCGAGTATGGTGGATAAAAGTTGGGTATAATTCGACATAGAAAGTCCAGCAAAGTTGCTGTAACAGCTGGATGTGACCTCATAGAATGGTGCATTACTAAAATTGCCGGTTCAATATTCATTATATTATCTTTATCAGGTTCATAAAATAACCAGTCATAAAAGAGTGCCAGCTTAGCATTTGATGCAGCTACGTTAGATGTGCATGTGGTGAGAAGCCATCCAATTACAGCCCATCTTGGAATGATATCTGAACAAAGGAGCTCATTTGTGGGATGAATAACACCTACAATAAATCTAATCATATCACTGCGAAGAGACTGAGATTCTGGAGTAGCTAGATATTGTCTCTGAAACCATTCTTGATATTTTTTATGGTGGCCAAATCTCACTTGTGATGTGAGGAAAACAAGTTTTCTTTCCATATCTGGTGTTATCCTTGATTGTAAATACCTGCGAGAAGTTCTTGTCTGTAATAATTGTAGAACATTTGAAAAATTTGGACATAATGACCTAGGGTTTACTAGAATTTCTTGCCATAACTGGTTGAACTCTGGAATGCGGGCAACATTTTGAAGTAATCTTACTAAGTCTCGTCCTAATGTTAATACATCTGTAAAATGTTCTCTCATAAGGGCTATAACAAAGTTTACTTCCTTTTGACGTAATGACATGAGGTGTGGAATATTATGATCTTCAATTAATCTTAAGTATGTATAAACTACCATGCAAATTAGAACTGGAAATTTATCGAGCCACATTCGATTTTCAATGTAAATATCTAACAGAGATTCAACTAAGTATATATTTTTTGGTGTTATGTCTCCTCCTGATGCATAACGCATAAGGTTCCAGCACACATTATCTACACCAGTAACAGCATTCCTCATCATTTCTTTTATAAGCCATAAAAGTTGGTTTCGAGTAGTGTCTTGAAACTTTAAATATCTTTCTAATATTAGATTTGACAAATTATTTAATACACTTGCTAAGCCATCTCTGGTAACCAATGTAAGATCTCTGTAACATTTAGTAGCATTGTGGGGTTCAGTAAGAATAGACATGAGCATTCCTAGAGATACATCTTCATGGTTCTTACAAACTGCATTGTTGAGAGCGTCGTGAGCTTCTTTTTCACTACAGTCTGCTACCAGAGATTGAAAGAAAACGTAAGCTCTCTCATACCTCTGTAAAGAAATGAAACTTTAGTTAAATAACTTAGTAATTTTTCCCTCATAGAAGATAAATTTAAAATTTTCGCGCCATGAATACAGCGCCACCACTGTCACTACAAGAAAATTTTGATTTACATGGCCGACTAATTATTCTTTGTTGAGAAACTGAAAATTTGATGTCGTTACCTCTTCAATTTCATCCTTGTTTTCAATGACTGTACACACAAAAAGTTTGGGAGTGTTGGCCTTTGCCTGCTCCATTATTATAATATTTACAGGATTATTTTAAAAATAATGTAAAAACTGTCTGCATGGCCACTACCGTGGGAAAAAATACATATATATATATAAAAAGAAATACAATAAACACAGATTAAAAATAATTGTTGACACATTCAAATTATTCGAGGAATGGATGTGGATGGCATAGTCCAATGTGTTGCTATATCCATCTTTAGGTTTTATACCTTTAATAAAGTTTAACAGAACAAGGTGGGTCGTAATATAGACTTAGAATATACCGGCTAATCTATGATACCGGCGTAAAGACGACCTGACAGCCCGAAAACACTTGACAAAATTTTGATTTGTGATTGCATGGAGTATGGAGTGTAGAGGTAAGGAGTACAGACTGTATAAAAGACTGTCCGTAGGAAAGCGTTAAATAAGGTGGCGCCATTGTAGCTACAGTACAAATTTTAAAGAACTTTTTTTATTTTCTTTAGGAGTTATTGTAGAAGCGTGCTCGTTGCGACCCCTGCCAGCCCTTTTCAGGGCTGCAATTCTACACAGCTGCGCACCCATGCAAACGAGAGTTAGGGCGTCCCCCAAGGCGACGCACACCAGCTCGTCCCCGTTGGTGTGGAATGCAGCGCGCATAGCGGCGATGGGGACCGCCACCCGTCACGCAAAGCCCGACACGGCGGAAGGTGGAGGACGGAGTGCAGAGTTGGCACGTGGAATGTTAGAGGGGGCATAACAGATAAGACGAATGAGTTGATCGAAATAATGAGAGAAAGAGAATTAGATGTCGTGTGTATGTTGGAGACCAACCGGAAAGGCAGTGGTACTGAAGAGCTCCCTGGCGGGTCGTTAGCTATACGGTCTGGAGTTCCGGAAAGCGAGAACGCCTGCCAGGGAGTGGGGGTGCTGTTGTCGTCCCGGTTGGTCGATCTTATGACTGAATATAAGGTTGTGAACTCAAGACTTCTCTGGTTTCGCTTTAAACTGGGACTGACAAAGTTATTCCTTTTGGCTGTTTATGCGCCGGTAGCTTCGTCGTCCAGGGCTGAGCTGGAGGAGTTTTGGGAGAATGTAAGAGAAGTTCTAGATTTGGTTAAGGGAAACGAAAGAACTGTTGTATGTGGTGATTTGAATGGATGGGTAGGTATCTCTCGACCAGGGTACGAGTCGGTGCTTGGAAAGTTTGGCGATAAAAGGGTTAATGATGCTGGCAAGCGTATACTGGCTGTATGCAAGGAAAAGGGTCTTCTTGTGACAAACACTATGTTTAATCACAGGAAAATCCATATGTACACCAGAGAAAGAAAGAATGAGAGAAGTATGATTGATTTGTTCCTGGTGGATGACCGACTGCGAAAACAGGTGATGGATACACGAGTGTTCAGGGGTGCTGACCTGGGAACGGATCACTGTCTAGTAATTTCCAGATTTGGGGGTTAGTTCGCGGGTTGGCGCTACCGGACGGCAGTAACAGAACCACAGTCGGTCTGTCGCATCCGAAGCTGGAAGATTCAGGAAGCGGATACTAAGGACAAATATCACACGAGGGTAGCCGAAAAGCTTGACACCATCGATGGCAGAAAAGAATGTGTGGAAAGAACATGGCAGAACCTTAGCGATGGAATTGTAAGTGCAGCGGAAGAAGTATGTGGAACGACAAAAAGAGGTAGTAGTAAAAGAAGAGATGCATGGTGGAATGATGAAGTGAGAGAAGCTGTAAAGAAGAAGAAAAAAGCATGGTTAGACTACTTGGCCTCTAGTAACGATAAGCATATGAGAGAGAAGATGAAAGAAAGATATAAGCTGCAGAAAGTTCATGCAAACACATTGATTGAGGAAGTACGTGAAAGGTGTAGAATAGAAGCGGACGAAAGGTTGTCGCACAACTTTAAGGAAAACTCCAAACTCATCTGGAAAGAGGTTGGAAGGTCCCGGAGTGGTGCGACAGCCTTAAGAATGAACAAAGTGCTTTCGAAAATCAATGACGTCCTCTCATAAAAATCGGACGTCATGCAGCGATGGAGCGAATTTTATAGAGAAATGTGTTCGTGTCATGATCTTAGTGAAGGATCCGGGGGTGACGCCGTGACTGGCACGCCAGACACGGACCTCGATGACACTGAGGTCATCAGCATGAAAAAGATTGAACGTGCGATTCAAAGTTTGAAATGTGGTAAGGCTGCGGGACTAGACAGAGTTACTGCTGAAATGGTCAAGTACGGTGGGCCTCGCGTCTGGGACAGCTTTCATCTGCTGTGCAATTTGTGCTGACGGACGGGCGGTGTCCCGGATGATTGGCGATCTGCCGCGGTCATTGTGCCTTTATATAAAGGTAAAGGTTCACATTTTGACTTCGGGTGCTATCGGGCGATCAGCTTGACCAGTTTAGCAAGTAAAGTTTACTCGAAGGTTTTGACACGTAGGATGCAAGAGAAATCGGAAAGATTCTTGTGGGAGACACAATGTGGATTTAGACCTGGAAGAGGATGCACGGATCAAATGTTTTCTCTCCGCATGATCACAGAAAAGCTTCTGAGTGTTAACCAGAGGATTTTCTGTGCTTTTGTGGATCTGGAGAAAGCATTTGATAAGGTTATAAGGAAGAAAATGTGGGAACTGTTGCCGGAACATGGTGTGGATGGTCGATTGTTAAGGGCTGTGCAGTCACTTTACTATGACTGTTAATCCTGTGTGCGAGTAGGGCATGACCTGTCACCCATGTTTAGCGTTCAAGCGGGAGTAAAACAGAGTTGTGTCATGTCTTCCTGACTTTTCATACTGTATCTCGACAGCTGTTTACAGATGCTGAAAAATAGCTGTTTGGGTTTTTGAGTGACATTAAAGTAAATTGTTTGATGTATGCTGATGATGCAGTGCTTGTTGCACTATCAGAAGTAGAACTGCAGAAAATAGTCACGTGTATGAAAGAGGAATGTTAAATTAAAGGTTTCCGTTTGAATGCTAATAAAACTAAGGTTCTGGTATTTGAAAAGGACGGAGAGAACGAAATGTGAAATATGGGTAAATCAGGAATGTCTAGAACAGGTAAATGAAATTGTATACTTGGGGACTGCTTTCAGCCGGGATGGAAGATGTGGACAGGCGTGTCGCTGCCGGGAACAAAGTCAATGGTGCCCTGAATGCGTTAGTCAAAAGGCAAGGCGAAGTGAAGAGTGCACGCCTTGCAATACATAACGCAGTGTTGGTACCGACTTTGTTATATGGCAGCGAAACCTGGTTACGACAGAGGAAGCATAAAAGCAAGTTGAATGCAGTGGAAATGCGATCTTTTCGTAAAATGTGCGGCGTTACCAAAGCCGACTAAAATCGAAACAAAGAGATTCGCAATATTGCAGGATTGAAAGATGACCTTATCACAAACATTGATAGGGGCGTACTCCGATGGTTTGGGCACGTTGAGCGAATGAGTGAAGACCGAATGGTGAAGAAAATATATAGCGCGAAAGCAAATATTAAAAGGTGTCGAGGTAGATCGAGACTAACTTTCGAAGACCATGTGAGCAAATTACTCGAAGAGGGGAAGGTCAAGAGTACTCGGATACCTAGACGTGCATGTATGAAGAAGATAATGAACCTGAAAGAAGCGAGAGATTTGTATTTTAAGATTATTAAATGCTGCACTTACCGGTGAAACGTGATTTTATCCTTGTTGAAATTATGTTTCCTGCTATCACTACTACACAAATTTACAGCGCAAGTAGGCATGTTTTACTGTTTTTTTTTTATTTAAAAAAAATAAAAAGCGCTAAGGATACAGTGCACAGGTCTGTTGTCTGGTCACTACTAATCAGGGTAGCGTTCGTGTTCAACTATATATACTTCAATATAGGCTCTGGTTGGGCAGATGAAGTACAGAAATTTGTCGCCTTTCGTTACATGTCTCGTAGGCTGGGTGGTCTGTGAGGTTA
>CAJQZP010000179.1:0-80606 GCA_907164705.1 Parnassius apollo
GTGCAAGATAAGAGTGACAACCCTACGGCGGATAAGGTAACCACCAACGATTGGACTGATCACCCAAAAGTCGTGGGAACACTTAAACAACCGAAGGATTGCACTGAATTATTATTTGTAGACGAAAAAGAATGGAAAAAGATAGACAGAGTGAAAGAAAAGTTCTATTCTAACTCTAAGTTATTTTGTTTTGTCTCAGCAAAGTCAACAATTTATGTAAATCCTTCTTTCCGATCATATTGTGCACGAGATGCCTTTGTGAGGGAGTTGGATTGCTTTTGTAATAAGCGAAAGATAGATCGTCTGTATATTATACAAAATAATAATAACAATATATTAATTAAGGAGTTAACTCGTATTATAAATGAGACACCAAATAGGTCCGGACCGCGAATATTAATTTTAAATGGTGTCCATAAAGTCGACGATCGTGAGACAAAACGCATAATATTAAACGACTATCATTTATTGCCAACTAGTGGTCACGCCGGTATAAGGCGAATGATAAACAATATAAAGAAAAGATTTTTTTGGCCCGGGTTAGAGAAGGATGTGACTAATTACGTAAACCAATGTGACAAGTGTTTGCGATATAAGCACTTAAATAAGCATATAAAAGAACCAATGGTTATAACCGATACGGGATATTCTGCTTTTGATAGAATTTATTTAGATTTAGTAGGGCCCTTATGTAAAGATAGCGATAGTAATGTTTATATACTCACACTACAGTGTGATTTAAGTAAGTATGTTGAAGCCTATCCGCTTAAACATAAGGATACCATTTCGGTGGCATCCTCTTTTATCAATAATTTTATTTTGAGATATGGTATTCCTCGACAAATAATATCTGACCAAGGGACTGAATTTGTTTCAACCGTCATGAAAGATGTGTGCCGTATTCTCAATATTCAACAGGTAACGTCAACAGCATATCATCACCAATCCATAGGTTCCTTAGAAAACAGCCACAAAAAATCTGATGTCATTTCTAAGAATTCAAACGGGTAATGAACCACATAACTGGAGCACTTGGTTACCGTATTGGTGTTTTGGTTATAATAACACTGTACACACGGAAACCAAGTATACTCCATATGAGCTTGTTTTTGGGAATCTGCCGTTTGCCAACTAATTTAACTTTAGATATAGACCCCTTATATAACCCATATGATTATCCACAACAACTTAGATATAGACTTCAAAAATCGCAATATGATGCAAGAAAAATTTAATTTTAAGCAAACAAAGTAGGAAAACTAAATATGATTACTATACCAATCCAATTAAATATAATGTCGGTGATATGATACTCCTTAAGAATGAACAATGTGTAAACAAATTTGATCCTCTTTATATAGGACCATTTAAGGTTATCGAAGATTGTGAACCAAATGTAACAATAGATTACAAAGGTAAACATAAGTCTATACATAAAAATCGCACTAGACCATATACATAAATCAATAAAATTGTTATTATTACTATAAATACAAATAAAATTATTTAAAAATTACTGTGTTTACGTATTTTTTTTTATTATGATATAAGTATGTTACAGTATAAGAATTTTAATATTTAAAAAAAAAAGTGTACACCTTTTTTTAATTTTTTATACACCAAGTTATGTTACATAAAAAAATATTTTTGTGAATGATTTTTTTTTCTTTTTGCCGATGGGCGTGTAGTGTGTGCTTATATATATTTGTGTAGGATATAATAAGAGAGGATTAGTATTAAACCTACAGTCTAGACTACTGGACGTTTTATTTATTTCCCGAACCGCCCAACACTACAAAAAACGCTACGCCGTTCATTTTGTTCTAATAAAAAATCACTTTAAATTGGAACAGAACAATCAAATGGCGTTTATGGAACTTGTTAGGTAGGTAATTGGTAACAATAGCGTGATGATAATTAGTGTATTCTGTTAGATAGTCATTAGTTGAAAAATAAATTGGGGCTTACATTTTAGCAGAAGTGTTAATTCGTTTAGTTTATTTGTCTCTACCGATGCATCCTGTTCCTTTTCGTCCACTTATCAAAAGCTTGGATTGGACAGACGAAAACGAGAAATAAATAAAATGAATTATAGGTTGTGATTAGTTACCACGCCCTTTATGTACACATTATCTTAATAGCGACAACCAAGCAGGCGGCTCACAAACGAGACAGATGCTAATGAAAAACTGCTACTGTTAAACTGTTAGAATAAGAAGGTAAATTTTGACAGTTTATTAATGATTACAAATTAATTGGTATATTGGGCAGTCACAAAATCGTAATACCATAGTTTGAGCCCAGACCGACTGACCGACTTTTTTTATTTTTTTTTCAAATTCCTTTCTTTTTTTGAGAAAATCTATTTTTTCGAGCCCTTTTTTGAGTTTTTTTAAAAACACAAAAATTTGAATTAAGATAATTGCACTCATGATTTTTTGTTCAAATAACCAGTTCAGTTTTTTCTATTATGTCGCTAAGATCAAAAAATATTATTTGTATTTTATCAGTATGTGTATATATATATATTAATAGTAATTTCACCCAGGAGAGGATCCACTTACTAGGCGCCAGGTTGTCAAAATTGTTATTTTAAAATACAATTCGAAAGAAATAAACGTAAAAGTAAAAAAAAATATTTAATTAGTTCTTGTTTTCTGTTAATTATAATCTCTGATAAATATTATAACTTATGCGTAAGAAACGATTCTACGACAGAGGAGCAAAATCCTAGTGGTAGTAAATTGTTAATAGAAGTTAAGAGACAACTGTGTAGTTACTTGTAATGTTTGGAGTGTAGTTTGAAACTAGTTTAAATAATTTGTTTTAATGCATGTAAATGTACGTTCCAATACTGTAAGTGCTCTTTAAAACAAGAAAATGTTTTTCGTACTCAGACTCTGACGTATAATTTATTTCGGTAAACATTAGTGATTGAACTATCGTTAGCTGTGTGTGCAGCTCGTTTTGAACTGAGCATAATGACGTGTTTATAGTTGTTGCTGGTTTATTGAACTTGTTATGTTCACTATGGAAAATATCCCCCCTATGATGAAATCTATGGTGGAGATCTATGTTCAGCTGTGGACTTTAATAACCAGTAACCGATAACGATAAAATTGCTTGACAATTCAAAATTCATATTTAATCCATTATTAGTAAGTATGCCTATTATCGAATTAGATGAAGATTCACATCCCGTCGTCTGGTCCAGCTTATGGCACCGTGTAACGCAGATAAAGTTATAACTGAATAATTTTAACTGTTGGTGACGTTTTGTAAATTAAACTAGCGAATATTTTTTGTTCTTATGTTTGTTAGTTGACACTTCTTTCGTTGCATTCATTTTCGTATAAGAGGAAAAACACTGGTCCCACGTACGCAACGTATGCCGTGCAACGATCCCACGTTTGTTTACACACTTGTCCCACTTATGAAACGTACGTTTGGCGTCAGGCACTCGTGTCACTTCTTAACAAACGTACATTTATAACATTTTTTTAAATAGACTAAGGGTGATAAACAAGCACACACTTCACCTGACGGTAAGTGGTTGCTGTGACTCATACGAGGGCGGCACTGAAAATATCGGGAATCAAGGAAGTGACACAACATTACTATTTAAAAATGTATTTATTGCTTTTCGAAGTATTCTCCGCGAAATTTGACACTTTTTTCCATACGATAGAACCAATCATTGAAGCAACCATTCCTTTCGGAAGTTGGGGTCTCTAAAATGGCCGTTTTGTAGGCTTCCACAGCTTCTTAAGGTGATGAATAACTCTGTCCACGCAATTATTCTTTATTTTAGGGAAAGTATAGAAATCATTAGGGCTTAGGTCGAGGCTGTACGGCAGATGGTCTAATAATTCTATGTTTTCTTGCTCTAAAAACCCTTTTGTTCTGTGTGCAGTGTGAGAACTCGCATTGTCGTGATGGAGGATGATGCGGCGGTTGCAGTTTTCTTTACGGAGTTCAGAAACGACCTGTGGCAAACAAATGCTAGCATACCATTCTGCATTAACCGTTCTTTGTCCCTTAAGAGGAATAGTCGTAACATGGCCGGTTTTGGAGACAAAAGTGGCCACCATTTTTTTGCAACACTCCGTGAACGAACAATTTTTGTTGGCTTTAACTCATTTTCGAACACCCAAATTCGTGACTGGTTTTTTTGTTTCGGGTTCGTACGCGTATATCCAGGATTCGTCATCTGATACGATGTTGTATACAGCATTTGAGGATGCTGCATGGAATCTTTCGAGAGTTCTGACGCACCAAGTAACGCGAGCCGCTTTTTGCTCTTCACAGAGCGAATGCGTTATCCATCGGGAAAACAACTTTTTTACACCTAATTGTTCATGCAAGATTATTTGTATTTGACTCATGCCAATGTCTAAAGTTGCCTCAATTTCGCGGTATGTCACATGTCGATCTTCCTCAATTAGCTTACGCACAGCATCATCGTTTTCTTGGGTGACTGCAGTTTTTGGACGACCTTGACGGGGATCATCACTGAGCTTGACACTTCCACGTTGAAATTCAGCAAATCAGCGATAAATTGTGGTTTTGGATGGGGCTTCATCACCAAATGCAGAAATCATCTACATCAACACACTGTTTTTGTGTTAAACCACTTCGAAAGTCGTAATGAATCATCGCTCTTGAATTTTATCGAGTCAATTCCATTTTCTCAACGACTAAACAAGTTTGACAAACCAGGGGGATGAAGCTTCCATACAAATTCACAAGAATAAAATATGCATAGAAAGTTCTGCCATCCAGTGAGCGGGGTACATAAACTGGTAGGATAGTTTTCTTAAGCGTAGTAAAGATGGCGTTCGTTAGATAAAACTGGGGTTCTTACCTAATGATCCAGAATCCACAACAACAAAAAGTTTGAATTGACAATTCATCATAGCAATTTTTAATAAAATTCGTTCACAGTTCTTTCAAATTTAATTAAAATTTAATTAAAAGTTATGTTGCTGAGTATTTAGTTCATAAGTGTATAAAATATATAAGAAATGACATGTGTAAGATACTACAGTACATACTATATAACTACTCAATTATATTTTAGAAAGAGAAGAGACTATTAAAAAGGTCCAGTGAATATCCATCGGTGTTGTGTTCATTTATGGATGAAGATTGTTTAATAATTCAAACTCAATTGATTGAAGAACCACAAATAAATAATATTAAAAATACAATGACTCAGAAAACGAAAATATTTTGCGACTTTACGAGTACATTCCTATCCTGTGAAAATCATAATAAGATGTCTTATGATTATTTATAAATTTTTTCGTCGTTTTTATATATATTTAAAAAATCTTATGTGAAATAGGCCAAGTTTTATTAGTGTTAATGTTATTTACAAAATTTCCTTTTGGAAATTTGGGATTATTATTGGAGATATCCAATAATTAGACATTTTTGTCAAAGTGAAAAGATCGGAGGTAGCTCAATTGGATAGTTCTCACTGTAAATTCCACAGCACGCGTGTATCCGTGGTTCGATCCCCGCCGCCATCAATGGAATTGATCGATTGGAAATCTGGTGATTTACCACGTGCTCGGTGGTGCGGTTCTTTTTTTGTAACCTTACTTTTATAACCAATAATTATCTAGTAAATAACATAAACATAGTTATTGCATAAAATACGCCATCTAGCGATACCTACCGCAAGACGCGTTTTACTAAAGTCTACAGCGTCATCTAGCGTGCAGGGTACACTATTTCAAAAACTGAAATGTGAGTGGCATATCTATCTCTGGTATATAGGTATTATCTATGGACAAAACCTTGTGACAAGACCGAGAATCTTTTTTTTAATAAATAAATGGTAATCGATTTTTAAAACCAAGGAGTTTTTAATTAAAAAGATTTTAATACGACAGGAACAGTGAAAATATTCCATTCCCGAAATAACCAACCTCATTGAGTCTTTGTCTATGGAAAATCCTGTACACTAGAGAAAGAAAGAATAAGAAAGGTATGATTGATTTATTCCTGGTGGATAACCGACTGCAAAAACAGGTGATGGATACACGAGTGTTCAGGGATGCTGACCTGGGAACGGATCACTATCTAGTAATTACTAGATTTAGGGGTTGGTTCGCGGGTTGGCGCTACCGAAACTGGAAGCTTCAGGAAGCAGATACTAAGGACAAATATCACACGAGGGTAGCCGAAAAGCTTGACACCATCGATGGCAGAAAGAATGTGTGGAAAGAACATGGCAGAACCTTAGGGATGGAATGGTAAGTGCAGCGGTAGAAGTATGTGGAACGACAAAAGAGGTAGTAGTAAAAGAAGAGATGCATGGTGGAATGATGAAGTGAGAGAAGCTGTAAAAAAGAGGAAAAATCATGGTTAGACTACTTGGCCTCCAGTAACGATAAGCGTAAGAGAGATAAGATGAAAGAAAGATATAAGCTGCAGAAAGTTCATGCGAAAACACTGATTGAGGAAATACGTGAAAGGTGTAGAATAGAAGCGGACGAAAGGTTGTCGCACAACTTTAAGGAAAACTCTAAGAGGTAGGAAGGAGTGGTGCCTTAAGAATGAACAAAGTGCTTTCGAGAACCAATGATGTCCTCTCAGAAAAATCGGACGTCATGCAGCGATGGAGTGACTTTTATAGAGAAATGTATGCGTGTCATGATCTTAGTGAAGGATCCGGGGGTGACGCCGTGACTGACACGCCAGACACGGACCTTGATGACACTGAGGTCATCAGCATGAAAGAGATTGAACGTGCGATTCAAAGTTTGAAATGTTCAAGTACAGTGGGCCTCGCGTCTGGGACAGCTTTCATCTGCTGTGCAATTTGTGCTGACGGTCTGGAGATGTCACGGATGATTGGCGATCCGCAGTCATTGTGCCTTTATATAAAGGTAAAGATTCACATTTTGACTGCGGGTGCTATCGGGCAGTCAACTTGACCAGTTTAGCAAGAAAAGTTTACTCGAAGGTTTTGACACGTAGAATGCAAGAGAAATCGGTAAGATTTTTTTGGGAGGCACAATGCGGATTTAGACCTAGAAGAGGATGCACGGATCAAATGTTTTCTCTCCGCATGATCACGGAGAAGCTTCTGAGTGTTAACCAGAAGATTTTCTGTGGTTTTGTGGATCTGGAGAAAGCATTTGATAAGGTTATAAGGAATAAAATGTTGGAACTGTTGCCGGAATATGGTGTGGATGGTCGATTGTTAAGGGCTATGCAGTCACTTTACTAATGACTGTAAAGCCTGTGTGCGGGTAGGGCATGACCTGTCACCCATGTTTAGCGTTTAGCTGTTTACAAAAGCTGAAAAATAGCTGTTTGGGTGTGAAATTGGGTGATATTAAATTTAATTGTCTGCTGTATGCTGATGATGCAGTGCTTATTGCACCATTAGAAGCAGAACTGCATGCATTAGTCACGTGTATGAAATAGGAATGTGAAATTAAAGGTCTCCTTTTGAATGCTAATAAAACTAAGGTTCTGGTATTTGAAAAGGACAAAGAGAGAACGAAATGTAAAATATGGGTAAATCAGGAATGTCTAGAACAGGTAAATGAAATTGTATACTTGGGGAGTGCTTTCAGCTGGGATGGAAGATGTGATTTAAATGTGGACAGGCGTGTCGCTACCGGGAACAAATTCAATGGTGCCCTGAATGCGTTAGTCAAAAGGCAAGGCGTAGTGAAGAGTGCACGCGTTGCAATACATAACGCAGTGTTGGTGTCGACTTTGTTATATGGCAGCGAAACCTGGGTATGCCAGAAGAAGCAAGCAAGTTGAATGCAGTGGAGATGCGATCTCTTCGTAAAATGTGCGGCGTTACCATAGCCCACCGAAAGCGAAACGAAGAGATTCGTAATATGGCAGGATTGAAAGATGACCTTATCAAAAAATTGATAAGGGCGTACTCCGATGGTTTGGGCACGTTGAGCGAGTGAAGACCGAATGGTAAAAAAAATATATAGCGTGAAAGTAAATATTAAAAGGTGTCGAGGTAGACCGAGACTAACTTTCGAAGACTATGTGAGCAAATTGCTCGAAGAGGGGAAGGTCAAGAGTACTCGGATACCTAGACGTGCATGTATGAACAAGTTAATGAACATGAAAGAAGCGAAAGAGGTATGTAAGGATCGTGACACTTGGCGATCTGTTCTCTCTGGCTACCCCGTTAGGGATTGTGCGTGAAGATAAGTAAGTAAGTAAGTAAGAAAACCTGATCATGATGAAATAATTCGGTTTTGTTCACTTCAGCGTTATTCTAACTACCTATTTATTTTCGAGTTTGACCTCATTCATTAGGTATAGTTGGTATTTTTAATTATACTTTTAGGGAATAAGAAAAAGAAATGGTTGAAAAAGAATGATTGTTTTTATTATAGTTTTTTATTTGCACTTTATTCAAAATAAATTCAAAACATGATTCAGATGAAAAAATATGCTACTGTTTATTAAAAAGTTCAAAAGATCGATTATAAGCGATTGGGCGTCCCTAGTAATTTTATACACCGCATGACGTTTGGCGAAGATGGTGGCGATTAATGTTATAAGTCGAATAGAATACTTTTGTAATGTTTTCATTTTGGCATGCAGCTAGTCCGTGTTATAAAAGTATTTGCAACAAATATAATAAAATAAATAATTAATTATCGTGTATGTCTGTTGTTTTTATTGCACAGGGCGATTTTGGACGTCTTTAAGAAAAACAAAAAATACCCCGTGCTGCAGCATGAAACTGCGAAGCGGACCGGACTCAGTGATAGCACTGGTTTTCAGTGCAGTCCTTATACAGTGGCAACTCGGGCGGTTGAGTTTTTTTATAGGATAGGGTCACAAACGAGCACACAGTCCACCCGATGGTAATTGGTTGCTGTGGCCCCTTACCCCCCATGCCCATACATTTACATCTATCCTCGATTACAAATCAAAATTCAAATGTGTTGTCACCCGTGAAGACTAAGATGGTGCCTGGTTTCCATTAAAGAGGATCTCCGGTTCATTAAATTACTATATTACGCTCCCGATTGAAGTCCGAAAATTTTAAATAAAAACATATATAATATAAAACAATATATATATACATATATATATATATATATATATATATATATATATATATATATATATATATATATATATATATATATATATATATATATATATATATATATATATAAGTAACCTATAAGAAAAAAAGGCTAGTTATTATGTTAGTCCATATATATGTAGCATAAATATAAATGTACTAACAGTAGATTTTTTTCTAATAGAGTATGTGTGCAAGCAATATTTATAGTTTTGTATTAATAAAAAATAACTAAAGTGCTTAAAAAAACGACTCGTATAAATATTTCTGTATTAATTTACAGGAAAAAACAAAAACAAATGGGCTACCCACATTATATGCAACTTCTCTGTTAGATTCAATATTGTTATATTTACATTTACATAATACACGATTTAGTAAAATTTAAAGCACCAAACCGCTCGGTATGTATGAAATACATTGGTTACTAATAAATTCATGCATTGTATATTTTAGAAAGAATTAATACGTTAAAGAATTATCATAAATTATTTATACTTAGATTATACGTCTTAACCAACATATTTGATCATTAAATAGCAATAATTTATATTTATAATGGCAATAATTTATATACGTTAGGGAGGCGGCAAGTTTTTCCAACACTTTGTTGCATTGTATTTAAAACTTTCTCTCAAGGCAGTAGATCACAAGTATTTTTCTTTATTGGAACATTAAGGAGTGAACTGCGAGGTAAAACACCCGTGAGCTATGACCAAAAATTATCAAAAGAGTTAAAGTAATGCGAAACAAATACAGAATAAACATTTACTTTTAATTTTTAAAGTAATCAATTTGCAATTGTGACATCAGGTTATAACAAAAGATCCGAAATTTTTTCACTAAAAATACAAAGTAATTTTCAAGTCTGTACCAAGAGGGAGTTAAAAAATGATCATGACACATAATGTGTAGACCAAAATAACAGATTAAACTCGTCAGGAATGTTACGTTTGGAATTTTTCAGTACGAAACGCTTTTCTTTAATATAGAATAAGGGTAACAAACGGGCACACAATCCACCTGGTGGTGAGTGGATGCTGTGGTCCATAGACGTCTATATTTATCCTCGATTAAGAATCAAAACGCAGGGGCGTTGTCACCCCTGAGGACTAAGACGGAATGCCTCATAACCAGTGAAAAAAGGGTCTCCGGATCTCTACACTCACCACACGAAACACAGCAGTATTAAGCTGCTATTTTACGCTGGTATTCTGTGAGTGTGCGGTCCTTCGCCGGTCGAGGCGATCCATTCGCGCTACAACTATAATATAGTTGCAGCGGGGCTCTACCACGTATAAATGTTGTGCTTAAAACTGTTTCACACATGCTTTTATATATGTTCTCAGTCAGAGTGCAAATCAATGTCGGAAGTTTGGTTTTAGTGATGTACTAAAATAGGCGGCAAGAGCACATTACGGAGAATTGACCAAGAAAAGTCGCTTCTATTGAGATCTTTGCCCTCAGTCGCGGTTCTAAAAGAAGCTCACTCCCCCGGGAGGAGAAACTAAATATATTATTTTGATAATATAATTTAATCCTGACTTTATATGTAACACTAATTTTAAGACTAATTCAATTCAATATTCATACATTCGACACTGATTCAGAAGACGCTGCTGACCATCTCCTGATTTGTTTCCCTCTGTCGTTTTTTGCGACACCCACGGGGTGATATTCTGACACCGCGTCTACACGACCAACCCGTCAACCCGCTTGACAAGCGTGACACCTATGGCAAATATCCCCCCTATGAGTCATTCTAAGGGGCAGGCTTATGTTCGGAAGTAGACTTTAATAGATATATTCCTTACAGCCTATCGAAAGTCCAATCCTGAAGAGGCCCATCCATAAATTACTTAAAAGGCAATCAATGAGAATCTATGTGAAGTAGTTCTGGTCGTATAGCGGCGTTGTAAAAGAACCACTACCCCCCATTTCTCATTATTGTCACAGGAGGAAACATAAAATGAAACAAGAGAGGAGCAGCAGCATTTTCCTGTTTGATAAACATTCACTAAGCTCAGCCATTTGAGTACAATCTTAGGTCACGTGATCTGATAATGTCATGTGTTATAGTACTCCATGTTAGCTTATTGTTGGTCAAAAATAACTAGTGTTCAGTACACACGCATACTAATAAGTCAAGAACAGTGAATTCGGATTTAACAATAATGTTTCATAAAGCTAAAACTAAAGGAAAAGAAAATTATGAAGAAAAATAGACAAATGAAGATTCCTTTACCACAAAATAAGCCTCAACAGCAAATGAGTTTCCCTAAGCAATATCCCACCTCAGTTTGGATACCAACCTAATTTTGGATACCGACCAAACTTTGGATTTAGACCCCAGGGATATAGCCCCATGCAACCAATGTTACCACAACAGTTTGGTAATTCTCAGCGCTTTAATTATCCTAGTAATAATAATGTGCATAATAAGCCGGTTTATAATGATACTGATGTTTCTATGAGAACTGCCCCTCCAAAGCCAGTTTTCCGCCTAAACGAATTAGAAATTTATCCATCATACTATCCCGACGAATTTCCTCAAAATTACATGTATGAGGAAACATATGACAATTATTATGAAGATGAATCCATACAAGAAAATTCTATAATAGAGGTCGACGAAAACAATGATTCAGAGGATAATGACATGTCTGCACAGACTGAAAATTTTCAAGTAAAAGCCTCCGAAAACCACCCAAAATAATAGAATTGAATTGCGACATAAACCTAAAATACATATACATATACATAACATATGTATATACCGGAAATAGATGCTAATTTTATGATAGACACAGGAAGCACCCGTTCTTTTATAAGCCCCGATAAAGCATACCAATACTACCGTAACTATATAACAAATGAACCCTTTGAAGTTATAAGCACTCATGCATCTAGCAAACATGATCAGGTAATTAAAATTCCACTATTTTCTATATTTCAAAGTAATGACGAACATAAATTTTATTTTTATAATGTCGATTCACGTTATGATGGATTAATTCGTAATGATTTATTAAAGCAGTTGGAAGCTGTAATAGATTTAAAGAAACAAGTACTTACCACAAATTCTTCTAGAATACCTATAATACACAATAGCTTAGATCAAAATTACCTGCTAACATGTTTTATGGCGAAGGAATATTAAATTATACCCGATTCTGTGATGGAGTGCGCATGCCTTCTGCATTGGTAAAATGTGAGAATGGATATGCCACTACAATTATACAAAATACGTTGGATCAACAAATGGAATTATCTATTAAGAAACCTTTTGGAATTTGTGAATGTGTGGATGATAAATCGTATGTAAATTCTATAGATCACTCTGATCTAGAAACGGACCAGTTATTGCTTGAAAATTTAAACATGTTACCCGTAAAGCAAGGACAAGCATACAAGGAAGTAGACAAGTGGGTTATAGTTAAGCAGTTAGACTTTGTTAGCATTAAAGATGATATAAATTTTAATACCAATAAATATAAAGAATTTAGCAGTTTAGTAGACATCCATAAGCCATACGCAAATGAATTCCAAAATACGAACACTCAAGTAAATTATTTAAGTAACTTAGCTGTAGAAAAGTTTAAACAACTCATACCTTCGATACGTTTCAAGCGCGGTCTTATTAATCCATTAGGTTCTGTTATCAAAGCGCTTACAGGAAACTTAGACCACAATGATGCAGTAAAATACGATAATCTCATATTTTAATTAAAGACCCAGCAAACGCACACTAATAAGAAAATAACAATAATATCTCTATGATCGGATGATCCATTCTATAAGGACGTCATTTCTTGTGATAAAGGACTTACCCCTCTATCCTTAGCCAACGAGCAACGGCAAGACCTGGCAGTGCAGAGCATTTCCGACCGGGAGACCGTATGGAAGGAGAAGGAGCTCCACGGGAGGTTCTACAAGGCTCTACATGAGCCTTTCGTAGACACAGTAGCCTCCCTCCACTGGCTACGCTTTGGTGATCTCTTCGGGGAAACCGAGGGTTTTGTCTGTGCAATACAGGATCAGGTTATTAAGACCAACAACTATCGGAGATACATCCTAAAGGATGGCACCGTCGACATCTGTCTAGCTTGTTGCCATCCCGGTGAGTCATGTTGTGTGGTGACTTAGGCATGTTATCTCCGGTTGTTCGGCGCTTTCTAACTCTGAGTACTTGCACAGGCACAACCTAGTAGCCAGAATTCTACACCAGGAGCTCGCTCTGAAATACGGTCTCGTGGATCGGAAATTGCCGTATTACAAGTACTTGCCGGAAGCCGTGCTCGAAAATGATCGCGCCAGGCTCTATTGGGACCGGGCCATCATCACAGACAGGACTATTCTTGCGAATAAGCCTGATATTGTGCTGATGGACCGGGCACAGTCAAGGATATTTTTGGTCGACATTACCATTCCGTATGACGAGAACCTCGTGAAAGCCGAAACAGACAAGCAAACAAAATATCTGGACCTGGCTCACGAGGTGACCGACATGTGGGGTGGTCTGCCGACCGAAATTATTCCTGTAGTCGTCTCTGCAAACGGGCTAATCCCAGTCAGCCTCTCGGGTCATCTGAGGCGGCTGGGACTACGTGGCGGACCGCTCCAGGTTCAAATGCAGAAGGCGGTGCTCCTCGATACCGCCCGCATCGTCCGCCGGTTTCTTTCCCTTTCCCCCTAACCCTTGGCCGTTTGGTCTCCCCTGCCGAGGGCCTCCATCTGGTTGGGCTTTTACTTATTTATGTACTTTTATATTTATTTTATGTTATTGATATTTATGTATATTTATCTTTTCATTTTCATTTATAATTATATATTTATAGAACCCAACCAGATGAGAAAACTATATAGATACCCCAAATAATATCTCTATCTACTAAAGGAGATAACAGCATATACTCCACATATGTTTTAAGTACGTTTAACATGTTTGTCAATAATTTTAGAACTATATACCTAATTTTAAGCGAAATAGAAACGGCATTAGCATTTACTAAACTTCACGTTCTACATCAAGCCATTGTTAATTCCACAGAACTATTAGTAATATTAGAAATCTATATCTCAAACAAATAGTTTATTGTATCCTATTATTGAAAACAATTTAGTTAATTTAGAAAGATCTATGTCTGTTAAGGCCTATGTAAAAGAAAACCAAATAACGTTCATTATAGAAATCCCTCTGACTGATAATACTTTTTACTAATTACATACACTTATTTTAAAATGTATGCTTTACCTTTGTTTGATCCCACCTATATCAGAACAACTGTTATTTTTCCCAAATATCCTTACCTCATGGTGAAAGATCACACGTACTTACCCTTAAATGGCCCATGTCAAGAAATAGCAGCAAACCAGTTCCTGTGTGAGGAAAATGATATCGTGCAGTATTTTGAAAACACGTGCATAGAACAACTTATGAACTTCGCTTCAAATCTAAGCCTTTGTAAACTATCAATAGTAGAGCTGGAAAGTGTTAAGATACAGTCTATTGGTCCTATTAACTGGATTCTATTTACACAAAATGAAATAGTGCTTACAAAAACGTGTGGCGATGACACTCAAAGAAATGCTGTAAAGGGCACGTACTTCTTGGAAATCGATGAAAACTGTGAGATAAAATTAGGCAATATTAAATTACACCGGAAACGATACTATTCAGGAAAACTGCAATATAAGGTGACACCTATTTAACTCTACCGGAATTGATAGAGCAGCCCACAAATGCGAAGAAAACAGTGAATTTAAATCGCGTTAATTTGGATGAACTAAAATACCTCTCGTACAAACTGAAAAGTGAAAGTGAAATCTTAGTGAATAAAAAAGGATTTGTTTAGCTACTGTACTACTCTATGTTATATTAGTTTTAATTAGCCTTATTATTGTAATTTGGAAAAATAAGTCTAAGCTCTTACATTGTATGCAAAGTCATCGGAATCCAAATATTGCCGATAACTTTGCAGTTGAGGAGGGAGGAGCTATGGTTACACCAGTACCACACGTAATACGTATAAAGCGTCCTTCAGCATAAATTCATAAACGCTGAGTATGTAGTAATTTAAGTAGACTGTAAGCATAGGATTACGAATTGTAAAAGACAATGGTCAGAATAAATTCACATCTCACTCTGTGAACACATAGTTTTAATTAGTTTTTAAAAAGCTCTCGGCAGCTCCCGCAACTTGACTACCTTGTCTGTGACTCCTCTGACATATGGTAGTAGAGCAGGCACACGCTCGATTGTGGCTGGCTTCACTCGGTCACTGTGAAGTCGGCGCGGGACCCGAAGTTTGTTGTCTTGCAATACTTGCTTGACGTGCTGAAGCTCGGCAGCCAGATTCCCCGTGCTCTCTGAAACAAAGATTTACCCACGGTAGCTAACTGTGAAGGATCATGGTGAGATTCACCATTCAAATATCAGTCGGTATGGGTCTTTTTCCTATACACAGTGTGACCAATAGTGTTATTAGGATATCAAATGACTAAAACATCTAGGAAAGCTAAATAATTATTTGCCTCTAACTCCATTGTGAATTGTATTTTAGAGTTTATAGAGTTTAGGTGGTTTAAAAATGTGGTTAATTTGTCAGATGGTAAAATTGTGAAAGTTTCGTCTACGTATCGCTTGTAGAATCTTGGATTTACAGGAGCAGTAAGAAGGGCTTTCTCCTCGAAGTCCTCCATGAATATGTCGGCGACTATGGGAGATACAGAACTATTCCTTCTACAATAGGTAGCCAGATGTGAGGCAGTGTTTGAGTAATACTGCATATTAAGCAAGCATGTTATTATCTTCCAGCTTCCTAGTTACAATTGATATGCAGTCTTCAATAGGTAGGCATGTGAATAGTGACTGAACATCAAAACTGACCATAGTTTCATTTTCAGCGAGATGTAGGTCTTTTATCTCACTAACAAAATGGTATGAGTCCTTTGTGTGTACTCTGATATGTCCTCTTAGTGGTGACAGTATTTTTGCCAAGTGTTGTACCAGCTTATAAGTTGGTGAATTGATCTGGCTCACTATAGGACGTAGTGGAGCGTTTGGTTTGTGTATCTTCGGTAACCCTTACAACCTCGGTGGTTTAGTACATGATTGTATTAGCGAATTCACGTCGAGATTTAATTTTTCGGAGTATTTCTTTATTAAATCGTCAGTTGTGGGGTCTGTTTTGACCTGTTTGTATGTACTTACATCCGATAAAAGATGTAGTATTTTAAAATTATACTCTGTCCATTATCACCGCAGCATTTCCTTTGTCCGCGCGGAGAATCGTTAGCCCGGTAAGTAAGTAAGTAAGGTAAGTTATATGTTTGTATACTTAACCGCTATAGTTTAAACATCCATAAGCCGTTGGGCTCCACTCTTAGTTGCTCGTCGAGGGGATAACTCATGGGCCTTGGTTTCATCGATCTTAGTTTGGGCAACTAAAGGCGTTTACAGACTCTTTTGATGTATGGGTCGCTGACTGATTAGTTCAAAAATAAGTTTATGAGTTCATTTTTCTGGTGAGGGTTGCTAGTAGAACTTTTGATGTGCCTATTATCTGACACACTACGGCTTTAGCCACTTCTGTTTATAATTATACGTGATCAAAGTGCAATACCCACTGAGTTACCGCAATTATGTATTATGTCAAATCATAATTTAATTAGAAGCAAATGCAAATTATATCAAAAATATAGTTATACGTTATTAATGGCGGTATCGTCTGCAAATTTATAAATAATAAAAAAGTTTAAAAAACTTAAATAATACGCATTGATAATGAGCTGTTATGATCAGTCATCCTGCTCCTGAAAATTATCTTTATCCTGGTATCCTGATAATAGGATAAAGTTAATTAATTATTGTATTGACATGGATCCTTGATACGATTGCAAAGTTTCAAGTCTAAGCCTAATTAGAGTGATGTATTCGACCCTTAGCTTTTATTTAACGTAGTAACGTTACCTTAGTAACGTTACGTTATTTAATAGAAATAATAACGGAACTTTATCCATTGTTCCGAAAGGTCCAAGTAGATCGTCAAAATATCAGGACTACATACAACTCATTAAAATATATTTTTCTCAGGGAGATAGAGTACAAATACGCACTTGTTCAAATCTACTTCAGAACAGTGACACGTAGACTCGAAAAATACATTATGAAATAATTACCGAAAAAGGGCTGATATGAGCCTTAATGCAAATAAGATGCTTCTTGTACAGATAAAAGAAATTCCCACAAACAGGATTCGTAGTAAAGAGACTGATTTGCCTAGTTCGAGGGATGCATACGAATCCTAAGTTTTTAAATATAGTTCTACTGCGTTACCTTGGTAGCGAAATCAATAATTTATGCCATTAAAAATAAAAATAAAACTATGAGTAAGTCGTAATATTATATTTGTATTCAATAGTGAAGGTCACATTTAAATATTTCATAACATAGATAGATACATGAAGAACTAATAAAAGCGTGTTATAAACAAATTCAGAGTAATGAAAAATGACATATTTATGCTCTTATTAGGGTTCCGTAGTCAACTAGGAACCCTTATAGTTTCGCCATGTCTGTCTGTCCGTCTGTCCATCCTCGCTTAATCTCTGTGACCGTTAGAACTAGAAAGCTGAATTTTGGTACCAATATGTGTATCAATCACGCCGACAAAGTGGTAAAATAAAAATTGGAAAAAAAATGTTTTATTAGGGTAGCCCGCCTATATGTATGGTGTATGCCCCCCTATGTAAAGTGGGATGTGATTTTTTTTTTAATTTCAATTCATATTCAAATTCAATTTCAAATTTCAAAAAAAAAACGTGTGATATATTGTTGGAAAGGTATTTAAAAATGAATAGGGGTTTACTAAAATCATTTTTGATAATGTCAATAATTTCGGAAATAATCGCTCCAAAAGTAAAAAACTCTAACTTTTGAACCATAAGTTTCGAAAATATGAAGAAAAACTGAAAAGTAGAACTTTATAAGGACTTTCTAGGAAAATTATTTTGAACTTGGATGGAAACAACAGTAGCCACCACCAGGAGCAGTTGCAGGAGCGCGGAGCGCTGCTGGATCGCGAACATAATGGATACCCACCTTTAAACTCATAAGTGGGAACACTTATGATGACGGACGGGAAACTACGGAACCCTGCACTGAGCGTGGCCTGACACGTTCTTGGCTGGTTTTATCTTTTATTATTAATTTAATTTAAATGGAATTCCTTAATATAATGAATACCAACTATAAAATAATTTGAATAATAAAATAAACAATTTGTTAGTATAAAACAAATGTAATGTAGCCATAATTGTACCTGCAAATTGTTATTGGTTGTAACTCAATACACAAGAGTCACGATAAAAACAAATTCTAAACAACTATTCAAACGAAATGCATAATACTCAAGATTCTATAGGTATGTTGCAATTCCTTATTAGTCAAACAATGTAATAATCCATTTGCTCATTAACAATGTTTAAAAAGTTTTTATATTGCATCCAATTGCCGCATGTGTAGACTTGAAACAATCTATTTGATTTTAGTTAGCGTGTCTTATATCTATGGTGAATTGTCATTAAATCAAAAAACAATAACAATTGTCATAAGCAACTACTGCCAAATTTTAACACACTTGCCGTTAACTCTTATATAGCCTGAGGCACAGCTACTGATATCAAATATAGATCCGACCTCGAGGCTTACTTTATCATTAGTAAGATTGATATCAGAACCAGTTGTGTTTCCATTTGTATTAATTGTCATACTCGCTCCTGTTTGATTACTTTTTTGTTCCATAGCGTAATCTGGAATAGCAGCAGAATTATTCCGTGGTATTTGTATGTTAAAAACACCTGATGGAGTATCACCACTTCTTGTGGCTTGTGATGTGATAAGCCCTCGCCCATTTATTTGCACTACTGTCAGCAAGAGCGCAATAATAAATCCAGGAATGATCGTGCGTTTTCCTTAATATTTTCGAAAACTGTCTGGATATAGAGAATGAACTGTAATGATTTTCTATAGTGTAATTAACAAATAAAAATAACAAAATTATACATATATAAAGGTTTACTACACTGTGACTGTGAAATTACGATTTCTCCGCTTAAGGCCAAGATGAAAACAATATGATTGTTAATAATAGTATTGCTGCTACATGTACAATACATGTAGCCATTTCAATAACATTAAAACATCGGGACTATACGCTAGTAGTTCGATGCTACTGTCTTAGCACTGAGCGTCAAAAGCTATTAAAATAAGTGAAAACTATTTCATTACATTTTTTTTATAAATTTAATCAAGATCTGACCAGTAGTTTTTGAGTTATCTTTAATAATGCGTATTTAATTGACTTCGATTACATTGCCGATATCCTCATTTTAATAATATTAAATTCTTTAATACTTTTGAATTATTTGCCAATATTGTGTGGATTATTTAACATCTATAAGAAAACCTTCCTGTAACTATTTAGTCGACATTCGTCAAAATATTTATACACAAGTTTTATTCCTTATATTTCAACTTTAAAGGTTGCTATTTTTCTTTTTTTATTACAGCTCACTCTTTTTTTTCATTTATAAGGAAAATAATAAAAAAAATTAAATCAGTGCACAACTAACGAATACGCTGCGTATTTGTGTTAAACTACATAATAAAGCATACTGTCTGATTGGAAGCCTCCTTCAGTTTACAAGTCAGCTAGAATCGAAGTATGAGAATTTAATTTTGAATTACATTGCTTCGTAATTTAGTGTATATTATCACCAAATGAATAATTATTAGTAAATACAAATAATAATAATAATGATACATACTGTCCCTTTATTACATAAAGCTGGATTTATTGCTTGTAATTAGTAGCATAAAATTAGTTTTATGTTAAAATTGATTTCATACTGCATTTATTAATTACGTGAAAGCAAAATATATTCGTTACGCGCGTTTTTTAAATAATGCGCAATGAAATGGCGCGGATATATATATATATATATATATTTATATATATATATATATATATATATATATATATATATATACGATTTATGTGTTTTATTAAAATAAATAAAATATTTTTAAATAAAGTCACGCTGCAGCTTTATTATGCCTGTAGCACGAATGGGTCGGCTTGACCGGGGATGGACTACGCTCTCACAGAGTACCAGCGTAAAACAGCAGATTAATAGTGATGTGTTTCTTATGGTGAGTGTAGGAATCCCGAGACCTATTTTACTGCAAAGATGGCATTCCATCTAAGTCCTCAGGGGTGAAAACATATCTGCGTTTTGATTCTTATTCGGGAGAAATGTAGTCTATGGTCAACAGCATCCACCTTACGTCAGATGGACTATGTGCTCGTTTGCAACCTTTAATCTACAAAAAAATCTAATGTAAAATACAAAAAGTAATGACATTTTGCCTCCACTTACTAATAAAATAAATAATATAAGTAACTAACATTTATATAGTTAACTTTTAATTTACATTTTTAGATTTTTGTTATTTCATTTTAGTAGTCATAAATAAATTTTATAGTAACTAGTTACTACTAAAATAGATAATAGTGATATCTAATGAAAATCATATAATTAAGGATGTTTCTAAGTTTGATTTCTAATCTATAAAAAGCTTTAGTAGAAATACGGTTTCGTGGACCGGAAATTGCCGTGTTACAAGTACTTACCGGAAACCGTGCTAAAAATGACCGCGTGAGGCTCTACTGGACCTTGTCATCCTCACAGATAGGACTATTCTTGCGAATATGCCTTATATTATGCTGATGAACCGGGCACAGTCAAGGATATTTTTGGTATGTAGACCAAAAATATCCTATATCTCTATCGACTCTCTCTCTCTATACGACGAGAAACTCGTGAAACCCGAAACAGACAAGCGAAAAATATATCTGGATCTGGCTCACGATTTGACCGAAATGTGGGATGTACTGCCAACTGGAATTATCGTCGTTTCTGCACACGGGTTAATCCCAGTTAAACTCGCGGGTCATCTAAGGCTTCTGGGACTCCATGACGATCCCCTCTGAACTCAAATATCTCAGCTCAAATAAGCGGTGCTCCTGGATCGTCCGCTGGTTTCTGTACCTCGGCCGTTTGGTCTCCCCTGCCAAGGGCTTCCAACTGGTTGGGTTATGATTTATTTATGTATTTATTTTATTTTATTGATATTTATGTATTTTTGCGATTTAAAATTATATATTTATACTGCCCAACCAGAACAGAAAACTATATAACAACGTATAATAATAATAATATTTTTATTTATTTCATTAATAATAATTATTTTTATTTCAGATAATCAAGTAATTCATATAATTAGTTGGTATATACGAAACTTATAATCTATGTTAGTACCTGAACCTAGTTCTTAAATACAATTACCTTATCAAATAAACAGAGGCGCTAATATTACTTAAATTATTTTTAAGTTTTTTTTTCAGTCATTTCTTTCAGCAATTATTTTCAAGACGGTGCTAGCTCGCATCCTGCCGAGCGACGAGGCTATTTTCTTTCTCATAATGGCATAATAGTCATCCATATGCGCCTTTTCAAACAAGTCTAATGAACTGCAAAATTGTGGTAGCCCCAACAAGTTATAGTACTTGACACGTAAGGTGTCGACAAACATAACCAACTTTATGTAATAAATGGACTGTATGTATCATTTTGTATTTAGTAATAATTAATTACTAGATAATAATATACACTAAATTATGTAGCAATGTAAGCTTCAATTTTGGCTCACTCGAAAACCGGGGGAGGCTCCCAATTCGACAAAATGTTTTTATATGTAGTGTAACACTACTACGCATTGTATATGTAAAGGTTTACCTAATAAACAAGTGGTAAAATTAAAAAAATTGTACAACGAATTTAATATTATTAAAATGAGGATATCGGCAATGTAATCGAAGTCAATTAAATACGCATTATTAAAATTATAACTCAAAAACTACAGGTCAGATCTTGATTAAATTTATAAAAAAAAAATGTAATGAAATAGTTTTCACTTGTTTTAATAGCTTCTAAAGCTCGGTGCTAAGACGGTATCATCACACTGCTAGTGTATATTGTTTTGAATTTTCAACCGACGAAAAAACGGAGTAGTGGAAAGTATTAAGACAACTAAGACGGTGGAAGACTCGCCTACAATATAAAATGCCAGATCTAAAAATATATAGGTCACTAAAATAAAGCACCGTCTAAATTTAAAGTCGACTAATGGTATTCTTGAAAAGCCTCAGACTAGAGAGCTTTGCGTTTGTTTTTGTAGCACTGTAGTTTTTACGTTTTATTTATTGGATTTGTTATTTGAAATTATTCAAAACACTCGTAATGCTCTTACAAGAGAATTCAAGTTTGATATTTGAAGAAACTAAAAATATTCAATATAAAACTCTGTATTATTTTTTTTTAATCTGTAAAAGACAACATGATAAATCTCTCTATAAAGAAACCTCTTACGTAAATACAATCAGGGAGATTGTTAGCTCGTTTGTCAAGTTATTGTTACAACAAACTTAAACATATGGCGTTAAGTTTTATAATCCGCACTTTTAAGCCATGAATTTACGAGTCCAATGCAACGTAAATTTCGTAATTCGTCTGCGAACTTTACAAATATCTATATTGGAGGCCTAAAGATCAGGCATTTCCAACAGTTGTCTGTTACAACATATATTGGAGGATATGTTACATATAAAATATTGAACATGTTACGAGTCACCCGACCGATGGTTCATTATGTAACTTATATCCAAGTATAGAGACAATATCACTTATACCTAATCTCACTTCTTTCTATGTGTTCGTTATATGTGTTATATTGACTAGCTAAAAATATTTTATTAAATGTGGTTAATTTAGTTAAAAATTTAATTTAAGTAAAGCTTGGCAGATTTAAAAGCAAAGATCTATTCATTACACGCGATGTGCTCATAATGTATAGGTAGTTCATACATTTATTTAAAATAATTCATTATTATTAAATTACTAATTACAGTACTATACACAAAAAATTGTGAATAAATTATATTTTTTAACGTATTTGGCGGTATTTTCGGCAGTGCATCATTCCGACACCTAATTACACATATAAAAGATAATGTTTTTATTCTTGTTAGAATAAATTTGACCTTTTGTATTAAAAAAAAAGCATTTGGAGTGTACACTTTTACATTAAGTTTTTAAAACTCATTTTACATATAATTATTGGTTAAGTGACCATATCACATTTGACAAAATAAACTTATTACTTATAAGCAAACTTTCAATGCAGAGCAACTTCAAATAGAAGCAATTAACATAACTGGTGAGGATTGCTAGTGAGGATGAAAGAGACTGGGGTTCATTATTTTATGATTAAACTTTTTTTTATATTTTATTGTTTTCCATTATGCTTTAAATTATTTAAGTTGCGGAGTCGCTTTGATCCGCCTGAATAAGTTTTAATGTCGATTTTATAGTAATGACCAGTTGGCCTATTGTAAATTCTAGGATTTTTTTCTATAAAGTATACTTTCACAATGATCCCAAAATAATAACATAAATTGGCGGCTCCGTGGTGCAGTGGCTTAGCATTGACTTGCAGCTCTGAGGGTCGTGGGTTCGATTCCTGCACAATTAAGCGTTTGTGTGGGCCTACAAATAATTCTTCCGGCTCTGGATATTTGTCGTTGTGCATATGTTAACTGTCTCCGTGATGACAATCAGCATTACGATTGCGAGGAAGTGAGAATGTGTCGTCACTTTGTCTCTTTTTATTTCAGTTATTCTGAAGCATCTATTATTATTATTATTATTTTTGATTCATCTCTTTCAGACTGCTGGCGGGATAGAGACCTGTTTAGGTACTTACTTATATATTTAATTTAACTATTTAGTTTTATATTTATATATCATATATATTATATATTTTATTTCATTTTTTTATGTTGTTAGATAATTATGATGTAGGTAATGATTCTGACGATTTCCTGTCTTTGTCGTCAAATGATAATGCATCTAGTGAACTCAGCTTCCACAGTACAACATCTTCAATTCCGATAAATGTAGCACTTAATTCATATTTCTCAGATTCCCTGAAAAACTTTAATGTAATTCATATGGACAAAGAACGTCTTCTGGAAGATGCTAGTCGCATGGACTGGTCAGCTGTTGAAAATGCTTCAACAGTCGACTTGAAAGTCGAGTTATTTAACTCCTTTCTTATCCAACTTTATGACATCCATGCCCCAGTAAAACCAATAAAAATGAAACATTTACCAGCACCTTGGTTAACTGATAGTCTAAAAAAACTTATTATAAAAAAAGGATTTGCTAAAAGTAAGTTAAAAGCTGATAAGTCTGAGAAAAACTTACGATATTATAATAAAGTACGGAATCGCTGCAATACATTGTGTAGGGATGCACGGCGACGCAGCCAAAGTTTGGAAGTTTCTTCAGTCTCTTGGCGTTGGTAAAACATCCAATAATTCTCCTCATCATAATGTTGATGTTGAATTCCTTAACAAATATTTCACCTGTTCTAGCACATTAGATAGCTCAGATAAAGACCGGACTCTGAGTATTCTTTCTTCAATACCAACTCCTGATTTTTCACCGTTTAATTTCTCTCCTTTCACTGATAGTGATGTTAAAAAGAACATTTTGTCCATCTCGTCCAATGCCGTGGGCGATGACAATGTTAGTCGTAACATGATCTTACCTATCCTAGAATTTTTACTCCTATCCTCACCCATATCTTGAATAAATCCATCTCCTCTTCAAAATTTCCTGATTTTTTGGAAAAGTGCACTTGTAACGCCTCTCCCAAAAAGCCCATTCTTTGCATTTTTCTGACTTTCGTCCTATCTCAATTCTTCCGTTTTTACTCCTGGAGAAACTAGTTTTCTTTCAGTTAAATCTCTACCTAAATAGAAATTGTTTCCCTGGATCCTCTCCAATCTGGTTTCCGATCGGGTACGACAACAGCATTGGTTAAAGTTTTTTTTTTTATAGGATAGGGTGACAAACGAGCACACAGTCAACCTGATGGCAAGTGGTTGCTGCGGCCCATAGACATCCACATCGATCCTCGACTACGAATCAAAACGCAGATGCGCTGTCACCCGTGAGGACTAAGATGGAATGCCTCGTTTCCAGCAAAAAGGGTCTCCGGTTCTCTACACTCACCATATGAAATACAGCAGCATTAAGCTACTATTTCACGCTGGTATTCTGTGAGAGCGTGGTCCTTCCCCGGTCGAGCCGACCCATTCGTGCTACAACTATACTACTAATATCACTGCAGCATGGCTCTACCACGTATAAAAAAGTTACTGATGACATTCGACGAGGCATGGATAACAAACAGCTCACTGTGTTGGTATTGCTTGATTTTAGCAATGCTTTTAACACTGTTGATTTTGACATTTTATTGAGTGTGTTACGTTCTATTAACATATCTCCTCCGGTGATTGGCTGGTTTCATAGTTATCTTTACGGCCGACGGCAGCGTATTCTCATCGAAGATGAGTTCTCATCTTGGTGCGAATTGCGGGCTGGCGTGCCTCAAGGTGGTGTGCTGTCTCCTTTACTTTTTGCTATATTCATTAATTCTATCTCTCAAAATATTACTTCTCTCTATCACATGTATGCAGACGATCTCCAAATCTACACTCAGTCAACTCTGTTAAATCTGCCTTCTGCTGTTGCCACCATCAAAAATGACTTAACGGCGATAAACCAGTGGAGTCAGCGTTATGGTCTAAAAATTAATCCGTTCAAGTCCCAGGCTATAGTTATTGGTGGTGGAGGGATGGTTTCCAGAGTTGACTGGAACAACCTACCCTCGGTGACATTAAATGACGTTGTCATACCCTACAATAAATCTGTAAAAAAATCTGGGGATATATCTAGATTCTACCTTGTCGTGGTCGCAGCAGCTAAGACAAGTGAGCAAAAAGGTGTTTGCTACTATGGGTTCACTTCGTCGTTTACGTTCTTTTCTCCCCATTCCCACTAAGATTATGTTAGCACAATCCTTATTTCTCTCTATTCTCGATTATGCGGACGCAAGTTATCTGGATTTAACTGAAGACCAACTGAACAAACTTGAGCGAATTCAAAATATTGCAATTAGGTTCATATTTGGTTTGCGCATATATGATCATGTATCCGAATATCGTTTACAGCTCAAGTGGTTACCCATTCACTTTCGCCGGAATCTGCAAACTGTATCTCTTTTGTACTGTGTGTTGTTCAATCCTTTGACTCCAAGCTACTTGAAGGAAAACTTTAAGTTTCTTGGTCATGGTCGACCTGATAGAGTTCTTCGGTCAGCCGGCGAACTAATTCTAGACCCATGTTCATTTCGAACAAAATTTATGAAATATTCTTTTACGAGCCAAGCCATAAGGTTATGGAATGAACTTCCACTCCAAATTCAACGTGCACAAACTTTGGAAAGTTTCAAAAATGACGTCAAGAAGCATTACCTAACACTTTGTGGTTATTGATAACCATTTCTAGCAACAGATAGTTATTCTGTGTTTTTTTTTCCTCTTTGTTTTGTATTTATTTATTTATTATCTATGTATATATATATATGTATGCGTATATATTTATATATATACCTATTTATTAATATGTATGTTTATTTTATTATTATTTTTTTATGTATTATTGTGGTATTTTAATAAATATAGTTTAGTTTATTTAGATATTAGAATGTATGTGTAACATAAAACGCACCACCTCCTACTGTTCTTAATTCCAGTTTCTCCTTAGCCCAAAGGTTGTCTGGAAGAGATCGCTCTTTAGCGATAAGACCGCCTTATTGTACATACGTATATATTAAGTTTTCTCTGTAATGTGTTTATTCGTTGTATGTGTGTGGTGTACAATAAAGTATATACTACTACTACTACTAAAAATATTGTAAAGAATATAAACCGTCTTCAATTTTCAACGGAACTATTTAAAAGTTATGATATTTTTATATATTTTTTTTAGTCTGCTTATCATTAACATATTCCTGAAACTAAAACTTATTTAGGCGAACCAAAATGTTCAGTTGAAACTATATTAAATAGAAATATTATTTTGAGTAGAGTTATATCCCCATAATAAGTTTTGTAAAGTTCGTTTTTAATCGCGTTGGTTTTTTATTCAACAGTTCCTACTACAGCAAATTTTGTATACGTCCATGGCTTTTGATTTTATTGTACGTTTAATAGTGCTGTAAAGTTGAAAGAAAAGGAAAAAAAGTTTTAGTTGACCTTAATACGGGAAAGACTTCTTCTACTAAACTTTTTAAACAATCTTAAATACAGTTTGGTTTTTGTGATAACCTGTTGCAGCCTCTTGTTTCTGAAAGGGTTTTTTTCGCAAAATCCTTAAAATTTTGTTAGCTATAATTTTGCCGATTTATAATCGCAGCATTTTGTAGGGCTATATTCAACTGTGGACATGGAGCTAGTTGTATGGCTAGGGTCAGCTCGACCAGGGAATGACCATACATTTACATAGTGCTAGCATAAATAGTTACAGGATGTGAGGCATTCCATGTTCTGAGGTAACAATGTACATGTATTCTTCTTTTTAACCGACAAAAAAAGTAGGAGTTTCTCAAGTTGATGCGTATATTTTTGTTGTTTTATCTATGACCGCTTTTTAAAAAAATAGTCTGATTTTAATAATTTTTTTGGATACCTCAAAATTTCTCCCATATAAATTTGGAAAATAATTCTACTGTTAGGGTAGGAAAAAAGTGGTGATTTATTGTTTACTCACTAATGTAATGCTGAGTTGTGTATTACAACATAAAATAATAATTACATTACATTAACCGACGAAAATAAAATGAAGGAGGTTCTAAAGTTGACGCGTATATTTTTTTACGTATGACCACGCATAACTTTTTACAGATTAGTTCAATTTTGATAATTCTTTTTTTATTGGATATGGTATACCTTAAACTTAGTTCCATATAAATTTGGAAAAAATTCTATCCTAAAGATGGGAAAATAGGGATGATTTATTGTTCACTCACAGATTTTAATACTCATTTGTTTTATTACAACATTACAAAATAATTACACTACATTACATTACAAAAAAATATCACGATGAATGAGCTTAGACGTAGTCTTAGACCTGTCAGTCTCTTGTTTGTAAACCTCTCAGTCTCTACATTTCTGCTAAAGCTCGCTTTTCGTGAAGTTTGTTGTAATACTTTATTTGGCTATAAAACAGATAAAGCCTATATAATTTCCTTAAGTGTTTTTACTCTTCTCAATGATACATATGCCTACCCTTTGGCAAACACTTTCTTTCCGAGGTCGATTACAGCTTTAAACAAATAATAGTTAAAGTAGGATTATATAACAGTTAATAGCTAAAGTAAGGTAAGTAGTTGTTTTAATAGTAATCAAAAATTAAACATGCAGTAATAAGTAGATTACAGCCATAAAAATATAAAATAAAAACTTTTACCAAAAAATTAAACCGCTGAAAAAACTGAAGAGCAAAAAATAATGAACATTTTTATTTACCTTAATAAATAAGTTCTAAAACTAACGTAAGTAAACCTAAGTATATATTTTTGTAATTATTTTGAGGTTTACCTTTTTACCTAAGTAAGTTTGAGTAGGCGCCAAGCAATCAATGAACAAATATCTCTAAATTACCTTAAATTTAAAGAAATAACCAAATTAAATTACCAATGCAACGTGAAACATTAACGTTTAAAAAAACTTTTTAACACAAAAAAACTGAAAAGCAAAAAATAATAATCCTTTTTCTTTTACCTTAGTAACTAAGTTATTAAACTAATGTAAGTATTCCTAAGTAATTTTGAGTCACATGTACACGTATAATTATAAACTAATTGTTGTGCAGCTAACTATTTCTGAAGTAAATTACAATAAAATTAGCAGTTCTACAAATACACGGTCATATGAGACTTGGTATACAAGAACAAGTATAGTGGCTTAACGTTAAACTGCAGCGGGTAATTTAAATCAATAAGAATCAGAATAAAAAACCCGTATGAACAGTTCATTTGTTCTTTAATATGTTATTAGTACACTATTAAAGTAGTTAAAGCTGCCGTCTTCATATAGTATATCTTGTGAAATTTTAAGTGATAATTACGTTAGCAGAAATCATATGCTTTAACGAGCAATGAGGGTGGGAGGATATTAGCGGACAATTATCTTTCAAAGCTGCACTAGCTAGAGTTACAGCTAGTTAATTTATAAAATGTATGTAAATGTTGATTTATATTTATAAATGTTGATTTATAAATGTACTACAAAACATCAAGGAGATGTTTTGTTATTAAGTATTTATTATAATCAAATTTCTAATTAACTTTTTATTAAATGTAATTTTAACGCACCATATATGTCAGTAGACTTATAAAATAGCGTCCCATTTTGTCACGTAAGAGTCAACTTTAGGATGTGATGATATCGCGGCGTAACTATTAAGAATGGGCTGATATAAAATAACAAAAGTGACGTGACGTAGGGGAACATGCAGTCTTATTTAATACTGTAAAAGCAATTGAATTTTATGAGAATTTTTTGCAGCAAAGTAATTACGCTGAATAAAAGCGAGAAACAGTATTCGTAAGTGCTATAGGGTAATGGGGGATCGCAAAGAAACGCTAAATAAATTTTAATCAAGCCGATATAAAAATTAATACCAAATCATCAAAAAAATAAACCCTGAAAATAGTCCTCTCATCGTATTAATCGTCAAAACCTCGAATGGCAGATGGATCGGCAATCGCAGTGATCGCTCTCTGACGACTGAGTGGGTCTCGAATCCTTGACGCTGCTCTCCCTGTTGTTGGTTTGGATATTTTACTCTATTTACTTATTTCGGATAAAACGAAACCACAAAAAAACACGAAGACACGTAAGACTGAGTCGATCAAACTTTAATGAATGCAGCTATATCTAATTTTAAATAGATCTCAATGAATCTGCTATAAATTGAAGTGATTTGCTTTTTAATACGGACGAACTATGCATGCATACAAATAATTTGGAGATCTTCATAGCAAAGATGTTTTTTTTTTAAATCAGTGGTAAAACGTACGACTTTCAATAAATATTTTTTGTCACCCATATAAACAAAAAAGTATGTTGTAATAAATTACGGTCTGCAACAGAACGGAAGTTTGCATGGTGAGAGAGATGATGATTATGATAAATGACTCGTATATTAGTAATACATAGAAAAAAAAAATATGAAGTTATGAAGTTTCGTTTTAACCTTGTACACGTACAAATATGGTTGCGTACTAATTGGAGAGTATCAATAAAACTTCAGGAGCCCGATATACGTGTGTTTATTATGATACACAAATTGATACTGCTTAAATATTGATTAACATAATGTAGGCACAGTACACCCCCCTTTATAAAAAAATAATAGCTATATGCTATAAAATTAAATGTATTTATTTTATCCCCTTTATAAAAAAACAAATGTAGAAAAAAAATAGTTACATGAAAAATATTACTATCTATAATGCCGTATGACGCACTATTCTTTTTTTACTTTTACCACACTATCACTTTATCACTACACTATAACGTGCTGTGGGGGGCGGGCTCGAAGCCCGGCTCCCCCGCGTCGCCCGCGCGCAGCTCCAGCCGCGGTAGCTCCATCAGCTCCCGCTGCAGGTACCTGGCGTACCCCGTCTTACAGTAGCGCCACACTACGTACAGTATGGCCAGCAGGATGCATGTAATTATTATGAGGAGGTATGTCTCCTGCCGCACATGCATCGGTAAGTGAGTCTCGCTCTGCACCGTGGCGGCGCTATTCCCGGCGCCGCTCTGCGCGATGATCACCTCTTCAACTTTTTTGCTCTGCGGTGTACCCATCTTAGCAGTTAATTGACTGTCACACACACGTATTTACACAGTGAAACGAACAACAGGTTTAATTACTCGTCCGAATCTCGACACCTTGCTATTACTGCTTACGTTCGGAGTTACCTTATTAGGAGAATTTGTGCATTCTTGTGATATGATCGTATATGCTGGCTTTAGCCGATCGATGCTTACAACTTTCGGCGTATCCGATTGCATAATTTTAAAATATTTCTCTGTCTTGTTAATTACTTTGAAGGGACCCATGTATGGTTGAGTAAGTGGTTTGGACACCTTGTCAACCCGTACAAATACATGTGTGCAGTCCTTTAAGTCAGGGTGTATGAAAATTTTTCCTTGATGTAACTCTTTTCTTGGAACGGAAGCCAAATGCGATATTTTTCTACGCAGCTCTTGCACAAATAAAATATTGTCGGAGGTTTCTAGCCTTAGCGGCTGAAAAAAATCTCCAGGCAATCGTAGTGCTTCTCCTAATACCATCTCTGCAGCGCTGGTTTGCGTATCGTCTCTCAGACATGCTCTTAATCCCAATAAGACTGTTGGTAACTCCGAAACCCATTGGTCAGTGTTGCCTCTGCACATAAGCGCAGCCTTCAAGGATCGATGCCATCTCTCCACGTTGCTATTCGACTGGGGGTGATAAGCCGTTGTTCTAAATTTTCTGATACCCATCCTCTTGGCTAAGTGCCTAAACAATTGCAATAAGAAAGTAGAGCCTTGATCTGTAGTTAAATTTAAAGGACATCCGAATCGTGATATAGACCCAGAGTACATGATATCCGCTACTGTCTCGGCTGTGATATCCTTGACTGGGTAGGCTTCCGGCCATCCAGTTTTCCTATCCACCATTGTCACAACATATCGATGGCCTTGACAATATGTAAGTGGTCCAACTATATCCATATGTAAATGATCAAATCGATCGCTATTTACAAAATGTCCATGGGGTGACATCGTATGTCTTTGTATTTTTGATTTATGGCAGCCTACACAACCTTTGACCCATTCAGTCACGTCTTTGTTCATGCCATGCCATATATATCTATCTTGCATCATTTTTCTCGTTGCACGCGTGCCCGGGTGACTAATTCCGTGCACCGCGTTGAAAGCTGATACGCGAAATTCCTTAGGCAAATATGGGCGTGCTCGGTTCAAAGACATATCGCAATGAATTGCTTTGTTACAATTTGGTACTAATATTTTCTTAAAAGATAATGACTTTGATTTCATTAGATTATGCAGCTCAAAATCATTATTCTGTGCTTCGGCTAACTTTTTATAATCTAGCGGTGATGGTATGTCAATTTCTGATATTCTTGATAAACAGTCAGCAACAGTATTTTCCAAGCCTGAAATATGCCTTATTTCTGTACAAAATTGCATTATGAAGTCAAGTTGCCGTATTCTGCGTGGTGTGTCATTTTTACTAATTGTGTTTTTGTGTAAACTACTGGTTTGTGATCGGTGTATACTATAAGAGGTCTGCCTTCTATAAAAGGTCGAAAATGCTTAATAGCAATATAAATGGCCAACAACTCTCTATCATACGTTGAGTAACGTTGTTGTGTTTCACTCAATTTCGATGAAAAAAATCCTAATGGTTTCCATGCCTCGCCTTCTTTTTGCTGCAACACAGCACTTGCACATGTGCTGGAGCAGTCCGTCATGAGAGCAATCGGTGCATTCGGCGACGGGAATGACAGTGTAAATGCGCTTTTAAGGCTTTGTTTACACTGTTCAAACGCCTCAATACTTTCATCCGTCCATGGAATCGAACTCTTGTCTTTCTTTTTTACAATTATGGAGAAATACGTTTAATTTCGCTTGGATTCCGGCGGCCTTCGGTAAATGTCTTCTATAAAAGTTGATCATTTCGAGAAAACGACGAAGTTCTTCCACTTTCTTTGGCCTTGGATATTCAGAAATGACCTTGACTTGATCGTCCAATGGCTTCATGCCTTCTTTTGACATCCGGAATCCCAAAAAAATCTATTTCAGTCTTGCCAAATTCGCACTTTGCTAAATTTATTGTAATACCATATTTATCCAATCTCTGTAATACCTCTCTTATGTGTTGCCTATGCTCATTTTTCGTTGATGACGCTATAATAACGTCGTCAATATATATAAATACAAAGTTAAGATTCCGTAACACTTCGTCTTGCATGAAACGTTGAAATGTTTGCGCCGCCGTACGGAACCCGAAACCAAGGCGTAAAAATTCAAACAAACCGAATGGCGTTGTTATAGCCGTCTTCGGAATGTCGTCCTTATGTATAGGAATGTTATGGTAGGAACTTTGAATATCAATTTTCGTAAATATACTTTTCCCGTGCAATAAATAACTACAATCTTGGATGCGCGGTATCGGATATCGATCCGGCTTGCTGATCGCGTTCAATGCTCGATAATCGCCGCACGGTCTTAGCTCGCTGTTCTCGCTCGCTTTCGTAACGACATGAAGAGGACTCGCCCAGTTGCTCTTAGAGGGTCTACATATTTCCATCTCTTGCATGCGTTGGAACTCAGCTTTAACCTTATAGTATTTATCGGGTGGTAAAGGCCTTGGACGTGCGAATACAGCGGGGCCCGAAGTCTCTATACGATGTACAACCGAGTGACAAGGAAGCTCCTTAAAACACATTGGCTTCGTTACGTTGGGAAATTCGCCTAATATATCGCTATATTCATTCATACAGTCAATTGTTCTCACGGACGGTTCATTTTGCACAGTCACAGACGCAATAATTTTTAGACTAGTCACTGAGTCGATAAGTTTTTTATTGTTTAGGGCAAGGAAGTGTCCGCCGCGCTGCCCAAATGCGTGTTGACGAACTTCGAATGTCTTCGAAATATTTTTTTTCGTATTCCTCAGACATGCAGGTTTCCTCACGATGTTTTCCTTCACCGCCGAGCACGTGGTAAATCAGCACTTAAAATTGCAATTAACAATTTCATTGGTGCCGGCGGGGATCGAACCCGGGTTACTCGCATTTTGTTATATTTACAGCGAGCGTTAACCACTGAGCTACCACGGCTTCCGGCACGGCTATTCCAGAATATTCAAGTAAATAAGCGCGCCAACCGCCCAAGCGCAGAAAATTCGAGTGTGCGGCTTCCAGAAAGCTTAATTCCTCTGTTCGATACTAGATGGCGCTGTTGGTTGAAAGACTAGTCATGTATTTTCTGGAAAGCGTCCCTGACACTAGATGGCGCTAGTGCCGGGTACATAACGTCAACTTAGGCACGTAACAATACTTTCATATGCATTTAGTATAAAGCTGTTATTTTGACACATCAATTTTATTTAGTAGTTATTCAATTTTATTTAATTTTATTAAAAATTCAATTTAATGTTATTCAATTTTATTTTTTCGAGATGGTAAAAGGAAGCAGGCAGTACAGTGTTTAGTTTACTTTATTTATCAAATGCATGAAAAAAGGTTTGAAGAAAATGAAATTGATGAAAAACAAGCATGCGTTATAGGGTAAAGAAACTTCCGTTTACGATTATTTTTTTCAAAACAAATATATACAGATAGTTTTTAATTAAGTAGGTTTCATATTGTAACTTATTTACTGGCAACTAGCTGGTACCCGGTGCGTTGTTGCCGCAGAGGAAATAGTTGTGGAAATATCGTTTTAAATTTGGAAAAGTTATATCATTTAATTAGGAATGATAATACTTTTATTAAAGTTAAATGATATATAACTTTCAAACAAAAATGTCAGTTCAACACGAGCGCCATCTAAAGTAAGTTAAGTGTATTATGCCTACAACATTTACGCAAGTGCAAGCATTAAGTTAAAAACGTTTAGGCGAAATCTGATGAACAGCAGGCAGCGAAGAAAATGCGATCAAACAAATATTCATTTTTATATATTAAATAAATACCTAATAGAGTAGTCAGTAGGCTTTCTTAATAATTATAATATTTATGGTCATCCATTCCGAGCAGAATATGGATTTAACTATGAATAGAATTGTTTTGTTAATTAATACATAAACTATTATTGTAAAATGCTTCCGATACTAAACTGAATAGTGCGAAGTGTTATTTATGGCTTGACTGAATGCTACTATCTGCTTGGGATCCTATAATTAATAAAATTAAATCCCAACTCAAGCAAACAACTTCAAGACTGCTGCTACTGATCGGACCAAATATTAATAATTTTAAACTGAAGGTAGCCGTGGTGACATTGGGAAGTCAAACACAAAGTCTCTGCCGTAACCATAGATATTTTAAAGTACAAGAAACGTCGAAAATATAAAATAATAATATATGAGCTACAGAATCCGTAAAAACTAGTTTTATTTAAATGTGTATTGTTTCCGTAAACATAAGAAATCATTAAATTAGCTCTGACAGCGTCCCGGTGCCCGTTTACTACTGGTGCGTTCAACAGCATTCACAACTTTCTTCTTCTTCTCACTAGCATGTAAAACTCTACTGTTTGACATGGATCTATTCCGTAGTGGGAAAGTTTCGGCTCAATCTTCACGCTTGCAAGACGGATCGACAGTCACAGTACCAGATGCATCATAACTTTGGCGTTGCTCCCCGTCACCAGAATGGAAATTTCAAGCCATAGCCATCTTGTGGCATAACGCCACAAGATTATTCTGGCGTTAGCGATAGCAGCCTTTTGATTTGATTTGATTTGATTTGATTTACATCACTCACGAGTCGAACTTGGGCGATGTATTCTCTCACAGTGTCACCACCATTTGCACAGTCTACAAAAAAGTGTAGTTGTCAAAATTAGTACTTTTACTACTTACTTACGTACTTCACTAGTAATTTTTTTAACACAAGAGCGGTCATACGAGCATGCACATGATTGAAAGTGCACAAATGCAACACCTGGGGGATTGTATGTGCGTTGCTGGCCTTTTAGAAAGGAGTAAGCTCTTTCCTTGAAGGTCCCTAAGTCGTACTGGTCTGAAAAAAATCAGCGGTGGTAAATTATTCCACAGAGGGGTCGTAGGTAAGTAACTCCTAGTAAAACATACTGTGACGGACAACCAAGTATTCAGATTATGTGGGTACTATGGTGAGTTTTGTCGAGATGTGCCTTCATGAAATTTAGCGACTGGAATAAGCTGTACAATTTTTCAGAACGTAGTAGATGCGATTGAAAATGCAACGAGCTCCATGTCAACGAGCCGATCGGAGAGGACTCGGTCATCGACGATTCCAGCCACTCTGCGCTGGATACGGTCAAATAGAAGGAGCTTGCACTGGGGAGCCTCGGTCCAGAGATGGAAACAGTATTCAATGTGCGGCCGAACCTGCACCTTGTAAAGTTTCAGGTGGTGTGTCGGCATGAAATACTGTCCCGATCTGCCGATCAGGCCATGTTTTGTAGAGGCCAATGAAGCCTTTTCTTCCAGGAGACCACAAAACTGCACATCCTTCAATATGTCGACGCCGAGGATTCCGATACTGGCTGAGACAACAAGGGGAGTGCTTCGAAACTGAGGCGATACGAAAAAAGATGTGCCTTTTAGCGTTAAACGCGCCAACTTCGTAATTATTATGCGCCAATAATACAGCATAATAGCACATATTAACTTGGTTAAAATATTAAACAAAACACTCAAACTGTCGTCGAGAAGCCTGGTCAAAAATGTTAGCCTTTTAGAGTGTGAAAGTCAAACCGCCTGCTAAGCACGATGGTCAAGGAAAATCCTAGTTACAATAGGAGAGCGCATGTCCACTTATGCTCTATAACAATCTGATTAAGTAGAAATAAACAGTAATTTATTCATTACTCGACTTAAAAAAAGGTAAGTCGTCACTCGGCTAGTAGTTTTGAAAATTTAAACAGTAAGGCAAAAGTATAATAATGTTGAAAAAGTTGACATTAACACGAGGGATGTTCAATGAGAGCTCGGGACAAGTTTCTAGGTTGTACATTGATTTATAATTAAGATGTTTTCAATAACGATCGTTAACGTAAAATATTATAAGGTTTTTAAGCTCCACTAAGCTAACGTTAACATGAAAATAATTAAAATAATATGGGCAATATGAGTCGTCACTCGTCAAATTCTTGTTGGAAATAATAGACAATAATGTAATAATTTTAATCATTATAAATTACAAGAATACTTATTGAATGTCATTTAAATTTTAGCACTGGTCCTGAAAAAAACGTTTGCCCTAGGAAGAACCAGCAAAAAAACCAGCGGGAGGTTTTTATTACATTATTCTATAAAATTTTAAGTAATTTGCTATGAAAACATTTCGAGATAGCATCGAATAAATTAAGTTTTGTGAGACAAATAAAAAACGGTGAAGAAAGTTTTCTCATTCATCATTCATTCTTTACTATTTCATGTTCGAGGGAAATATTTTCTATTAAAGCTTACACCAATTGTTCTCGAGTTCAACTTCGTCACATGCACAAATAGTTCGTTACGTTTTAAATTTATGTTCGAATATGTGCGCTGAAGTTCGCCAACACGCACTGGGGCAGCGCGGTGGACACTTCTTTGCCTTATAAACCCTCTCAAAAATGAGAGAAGGCCTGTGCCCAGCAGTAGGACGTATATAGGCTGTAACTTTACTTTACTTTTTATGTGCGCTTCAAACACTAACAGTTCAGATATGTCATTATGTTCATATACAAATTTGATTTTATATCTATATTGGAAGACAGTAAGCAGTGAGCAGAACCCATCAAACCATCTGATCTAAAATAAATTATGACTGAGTTATGGCTGCTTTATAATTGTTATGAAAAAAATTTAAGAATAATACTTAAAATATTGTTAACTTTTTATATTTGTCGGAAATACAAAAGTACAAGGTTAACAATAGGTTAGAGAAGGTTAAGTAGTAAAAATGTGAGAGCGGATGTTCAACTTGTTCTGTTTTGCTTACGCAAGTAATCATTATCAACAAAAAGACAGCGTTACGCACTATACATTCCCTATAGAGAAATTACAGGTAGACCATAGCGTAATACGTCCTCGCCACAATCCTCGTGGGAGGATTTACTAATTCCTCCCACGCTCGTAGCTGGACTAGGCTTAGTGTCCAACTTCCCTATTATATATTAGTCGACCACTTCCAGAATTTTACAAAGTCCCTATTTGCTCTTTTTTTAAGCTAATCTATTCATTTTGATTTGGTCAGCATTTTGCTGACAAAATTTGTGTTTATTCTTAAAAACTTTTCGCTTTTCAATCATTTCATCAGAAATAGCACCGGATAAGGGTCGACCACTGAGTACCTAGGCCTTGAAACTACATCTAGCCTCATAATGAGCGTTTTTACATAGCACGCCTACCTCGCCTTGGTCCTCCTTATATGTCACTCTGGATTTCTTAGCCGCCTCAGATAATATACTTACAATCTGTTCATACAAATTATCCAATACAACCTCGGACAAGCCACAGAAGCCATTCGTACAGTTCGTAAACTCATGAGGAAAGACAATCTCCCGCAATTTGCTATTATCAAGGTTTTGGTTGCATTGCTATGTCCAAACTAAGGACCAACACCTCCCCCTAAGACTCTACTGCCTCCGTCCATTTACGAGTTAGGGTACCCCAGAAGATCACCAGCCGAGCGACCGCGACGGAAACCGTACTGGCGGTCACTAATCAGCTGGTGATCCACAAGGTACCGCATGAGCTGGCTGTTAGTAATGGATTCCACTATTTTAGAAAACAAGGAGATGAAAAAGATAAGTGCTTTTATATAATAACCACTGAATATGTTGTTTGAATACGCTCAGGTGTTGAATTTGTCTTCAAGTTTATATACTTATGATGCTATGAAATAAAAAATCTGGACCCTATTTATGAAGAAATAGTAACACAGTACACAATAGTAAAAAAAACCTGATGGATTCAGATATATTACGGTAAAATAACCAGCATGACATCATTTTGCGTTCAAATTAATATTAACACACTAAGTTGAAAATATGAAAAATTCTGAGTAGTAGTAATATTAATAATACCCGACTATACGGTAAATACAATATAGATTTCTCTTTTCTTTTCCTAAACTTTTCATAAAGATGAATCAATTCGCAACTCATTTGATAAATTTGTCTATGGCTGCTACCGTAAATCATCTAAACATACATACATAGAATGTCAAGTACAGAACCTTTGCTTTGAATCATCGTAATCGGTAAAGAAGTATAGGTTGAAAGTGTTAACCCTTGGTTTATGAAAACATGGCAAAGTTACCGTCACATCGTGGCATTGCTGGTATAGTAACGTGCCAAGTCAGTTTTATAGACAAAATGTTAAGACCACTATGTTACAAACGGAATATTACATTTCCTTACCATTATTATTATGTTATTAATCACAAATAAAATCGCACTGATTTGCTAAGTTTTAATTAGACTACAATATTTTCATTTAAAATAAAGCAAACTAATAGATATCAATTGGTAATTCTAATCGAGGAGTCGGTGGAAGAATAAAACGGCCACTTTGCAATTGTAATGCGGAGAGTCCACAGTTTAAGAGAATTTCAATGTAAAATTTTGAATGCCTCGATAGATTTTTTATTCAAATTCGACTGGAAAATTTATTTAAACTTATAGAAAACAGAAGTAATAGTTTATTTAAGAGGATTTTTCGTAACCATTGATAAAAGCATAAATGTATTTCAGTGTCTATTCTTCTAACCTATCTTGGAAAACAAATACTAGACTGCTAGTCTATTATACTGTGATCTTTTTGTTGCACTGAATTGACGATCCATTCCATTCCGTTCGTTGTGAGCTTTCACTAAACTTTAAATCTTTTGAATTCGATCTTCAATTAAAAAAATGTTTTGGCTCGAACAGTTAGATCGCTCATAATTACAAGTAGGACAAAACAATTTAGTGAGCGTCCAACGAGTACTTGTCGTGTCTCGTTGGACGCTCACTAAATTGTTATCCCCATTATGTTTCCTCAATAGCTGCTGTCGTCAATAACAATCTAAATAGTATTTGCATCCTAAATTTTTGTTTTATATTAAAACAAACCATTTGATATCAGCACTATAGAGATATAATTATGAGAGATAACGCGTTGGAATACAGTGGTTCAAGTTAAAACTAAAAATATTTTTTTAAATAAATTTAGGAATTCGCTTTGAATTTTCTAAAATTATAGCTTTGTAGCATATAGTCTACATATACATTGTGTAATGTCATGATATGATGTTTACTTGATACAAAAAATAACACAATACAAACTATACTATTCATGGACGATAGAGTAATTGCTCGACGGAAAAACCTTGTTGCTTTGTGTGCAGCTTTAATTCAGTAGAGACAGTAAGAAATATGTCAAATGTACTCATCGTCACCTTAGCAGATCGTTATATCGATGGTGGCGGAGAAGAATTGACGGTGGATCAGGAAACCTCCACTCGTTTGTGTGGTGTAAAGTTTAGTGTAGGTGAAGAGCGCGGGGGGATTCCGCTCAAGTCAAACTCGAACATTTAATGCTAAACTATAATGTAGAGTGAAATCACTCTACGAGTGCTAAGATAATGTCGTGGTTTTTTCCGCTGTGGTGGTTCTTCTGGTGCAGACAAGGAGGATGGTGTTGCTGAAAGGCTTCCCTGTGTTACATTAAATATAACTATTTATATGGATTTTATCGCGTTATTATTAACTTATTTTTAATTGCCAATGTTTCGATGACTTTACAGCACCCACAGTTACGATGTAGACTGAGATGTTTGACATCCGAATGTCATAGTTAGCCCAGACACCTTAAATTTTAATATAAATTTTTGGTCCGATCTACGCAGAACAAGCTCACAGTATCACGAAATCTTGCAGTGTTGTGCTTAGGTTTTGATTTAATTTTTGTTAATTATAGGATCCCAAGCAGATGACAGCACCCCTCCATCTCTTCTATTTAAAATAAGATGTTTTTAATTTTAATTGCCTCGCGTATCACCCTTGCTGGGACTCGGCGTTCTTTAACGACAATTTGTGTTAACTTCAATCAAATATAACGCAAAATAGTCGCTAAACAACACGTAAATATAAAAAATCATTACTCTTTGTTACGTTGAGACGGGTGGTGTTGCTGGAGGTTCCCATACTTTAGTGTTATCATGTAGTCATGTCTTTTACGTTTTATCAGCGTGTAATTGTGACGAGGACGTATTACGCTATGGTCTACCTGTAATTACTCTATAGGGAATGTATAGTGCGTAACGCTGTCTTTTTTGTTGATAATGATTACTTGCGTAAGCAACAGAGACAAGTCGAACATCCGCTCTCCCATTTTTACTATGTAAACAAACAGTTCAAACAATTCTCGTCAATTGAGCCTCAATCTGAATAAAATTGAAACAGGAACAGGCAGTGGATTTGTTTCGAAAACGATTTCGCTTTACTTATTGAAATAATAAAGATTTGAGTAACATTTCCGGTGGTCGGTATTAGCCAATCCATTTTAGGTCTATTTTTTTATTAGGTATATTTTTATACGCACATATCTATATTTGTCGACGTTTACTGAACGAGGTCCAATGAGTTTGATTGGTTTGGTAAAGATTAAACGTACCCTCGTATAGGCAGGCATACATTTATATATTTTATACATTGAGCATAGTATTCCAAACAAGTGCCAGTGTGTTCGAATAAACATTTGTATGTGGAGAACAAACAATAAATGATTAACGTCAATAGGGCTAGATGTGCGCACTCGGATACTGTATATCCTTTATTTATCATAACATATTTATATTTATAAATAAAATAGGTACTCAAAATGAACCAAAACATTACAAGAACGAAATGAATCCGCCATGAAAACAACAACAGTGGGTGTACGCTAATGTGTGTGGTGTTGTTGCATCAATCATAGTGACGTGATAACGAAAATTTTGCCACGTCATGCAGAATTCATCTTATTTTTTTTACTACTAAGTTAAGTACGTCGACTTGTAAAATGCAAACTCATTTGTAAACCAAGAAAGCAATATCAGAAATCACATCGCACTTATAGGACAAAATTTTGAACCCTATTCCTGTTTTTCTGCCACTCAATATAGTTAAAAATATAAATAAATGATAAATATCAGTAGAGAGTTTCTTTTGGATGTAAGAACACTATTATATAGGATCTTGAACCAACGAGACCTCTGAGTGTCATACAAGATAATCACAAAGTACACACATGCTGATGCTGCCTAACCCCTAAATACATGTGTTTACATTTTTTGACACTATGTACCAAAACCACGCGACTCAGCAACCAGCATAGGCCTGACACACCTTCAGTAACTCTCTTACTACCCTCACCGACGGTCCCAGGAGCACCACCTCATCTGCATAGCTGATGTTGTTAATACTAAGCCCACCAACACTGCATCCAACAGACCTCTCCAACTTAACGTTTAGGTTCAGTGTGCCTCTAACCATTCGGTGATCGCTGCCGGTTTTCACCCTTGCGATCACTGAGACATCACTGAACAGTTGGCGTCTGGTCGTCATAATGAAGTCAATCTCATTTTTTGGTGGAACCATCGGGGCTCGACCATGTCCACTTCCTGTGGGGCCACTTCTGAAAGAGAGAGTTCATCATAAAGAATCCCTCTTTCTCCATAAAGTCAGCCAGCTGCTGGCCCCTACGGTTCCGTTGCCCTACTCCAAATTTCCCTAACTTCAGCTCACCGCCTTCTCTTGTGCCTAGTTTTGCGTTGAAGTCTCCCATTAACACCGTGTAGTGGGTTTTGGAGGAGCATGGCTCTAGAAATATCCTCATTCATTTCCTCCACCTCCTCATCGGGATGTGCCGAGTTTGGTGCGTAGACCTGTATGACCTTCAGCGAGTACCGTTTTGTGATTCTGAGCATCAGGTACGCGACCCTCGTCGACACACTCCCAATCTTTACAACGTTGTTGACGAGAGACTTGTGGACGATAAATCCGACACCTCCTTGGGACTGATGGTCGCCCTCCCGGTGATAGAACAAGTTGCCGGACTCGAGGATTACCGTGTCCTCGCCCTCTCTTCGGACCTCAGATAATCCAATGATATGCCAGCGCAACTTGTCTACCTCTTCTTCCAGCTCCAGTATCTTCTTGTCAGTCCTCAGGTTGCGTGCGTTATACGTTGCGAGGTTGAGTCGTCGTAGGTGGCAACCGAACCTCCACCGGAGATTCTTAGCACCCTCTGCCCCGCCGTTACCATGGTCGCCACCGTAACCAGGAATAGCGGGTCTGCCGGGGACTGAGGGCCGTTTATTTGCGTCGTTGGTCATGGTGGGGATATTTGCCATAGTTGCCACGCTTGGCGAGCGGGTTGGCAACCGCAGTTTTTTATTATGCTATTGTTGTTATTAGGAAGATGCTGCTGCCCATCTCCTGCCTGTCTCCCTCTGTCGCCTCTTACGACACCCACGGGAATATATGGGGTAGTGGATATTCTCAACCGCCACTACACGGCTTAAATATATCCTGCAATAAATAAAATATTATTTTGTTTTAATGTACAATAAAAAAATATTATATAATAAAAAAATACTGCGTTACAAAAATAAAAACTAGAAATTTTGACTTTCAATTCTATAACAGAAATAAAATTTTACAAAAAACTTTTTACATATTTTAGAGCAAGTTATATTTTCTTCTCATTATCTCAACTGTGAAGGAAACAAAATTAATAGTTGATAATTTTATTTTCATTTTAAATAAGGATTGTCTATAATAGAAAACAAAAACAGCAAAAAAAAAACACTGCAACAGAAGTTCCATATAATTTTGTTGACGTAAAATAGCAACAAATATTGACTAAAGTACCTAAGCTTTAAAACATTTGTAAATAATATTTCACGAAGCTTGCATTTTCTACATTGTCGGACGTTCGAGTCTGTTATGACACGAACATTCGATATAATACGATTCCTACTATATGTCATCCCACATCCGTCTCCAAAATAATAAAAGCTCTATTATTCGCAGAAACTTAGCTAGGATATGGAAAGTATAAATTTATCATTACAATAACCAATATAATCACAATTTACATACAATATAAAAACAAAACGTTATAATCTTCCTTGCTTAATTTATTGCAGCGCTCGTTTATTCTGTACCAGCTTTTCCCTGCAGCTTCTCGGCACACGTGGAGAAAAATAATTTCAAATAATTAGAGCCCTTTCACATCTTCACATTTATTATAATATACAATTTTATTTTCCACAAGCTATATTGTGGTTGCAGCACGAATGGATCGGCTCGACTATGATAGGACTACTAAAAAATAGCAATAAAATATATAAAATATATGTTTTTGCTATTTGTAATAAAATGTAAAATAGCAGCTTAATGCTGCTGTGTTTCGTTTGGTGAGTGTAGACAACCGGAGACTCTTTTACTGGAAACGAGGCATTCCATCTTAGTCGTCAGGGGTGACAACGCATCTGCATTTGATTCTTAATTGAAGATAAATGTAGAAATCTACGGGCCACTGCATTCACTTACCATCAGATGGACTGTGTGCTCGTTTGTCACCCTTATTCTATAAAAAAGACGTGCATATTGTTGGCGTTCGCTACTCTCGAATTGTCAACATATAGTTAATGATGTGCACAAAGAGGAAAGACACATTAGTTGTAAAGTTCTTTTTTTGCTGTTAAAACACAAAACCTGAACTTTGGACTTATTTATCGTCATAGTAAAATCTTACTTTAGTGAATATTGTAAATTTGAAAATTAAATTGTATTTTTTTCTGCAACAATTAGAACTCAGTAAATCAAAACAAGTTTTATCTGCTGCAGTAGGAATAGCGACATTTATGTATAACATTTTGCACTGGGTCTGGATGATGTGCAATTTATGTTTGTAAACTGCCTCCACGATACAGGAGAAAATCCTAGTGTGGGGGTAACGTTTTTAAAAAGATAAAGATAAAATATATATGTGTAATGTAAAAATCTACACCTTAAACATAATTCAATAATATTTACAATCTTTCATTGCAGGATTTGAACTAGCAGCCCGTCTAGCGCTGCAGACAAAGCCATAATAACACTTAGCCATTGTGATACAAAGAAATCTACTTAATTGATAAACTTTTTTGAACGTGTGCCACGTTCTACGGTATTCATCATTCTGATACATAATTACACATATAAAAGTTTAATAAACATAATTGTGAAGGTAAAGTAAAGCCTTTTTCGATTACCAGGATTTCTAAAAAAATGTAAAAGAAAACGTGTTTGTGTATGTTGTTTGAATATGTTTAACCTCTTGAATTATAATTAACAATTAAGGTGTACACACATGCGTTTTATATAAACTACACATTTGGAAATTCAATTTGCATTTAGTTAGAATTAAATATCGTCTACTTTAAAACCTTATATACAGTACAGTATCAAGTTTAATTTAACCAGAACCATACTCACAAAGCGCTACAGATGCTAGCACGAGATAAACAAATTCATTTATTTTATGTCTGAACTATCTAGGTCTGTTTCAGAAAGCAGTATGGAGTCATAAATTCTTACCAAAAGTTAAAACATTAAATTTGTATTTGATCATCATATTTATTTGATCAAAGTAGCTTACCTATAAGTGTCCTTCGATCAAAATTATATGAAGTTGATGCCTCCTCTGTGTTTGTGTTAGTACACAGTCATGAATTGATGGACCGTATCACACGAATTAACCTTACTTTAACTTTAACCTTACTTGGGAAAAAATATGATTTTTACTGGTATCCTTACCTATATGAGCTCCCACTCGCAACACTATACATCTCATGTCATTGTGAATTAATATCAACTAGAATTAGGACAAAATAATTAAGATGAAGTGGCAATGAGCCGACTATATGGTTTCAAGAACCACAAACTCAAGGGAACGACAGGTTCTCGATTGGCAGCCTCTTACCCGTAAGCAAAGTTTAGGACAGCCATCACTAGATGGAGTGGTGAGGCACGTCAGAAATCGATAGTTGCATGTTGTCAGTTGAACGTGTTTTGTGGCATTCCTTGGAGAGGCATGTGCTCAGCAGTTGACTTGTAAAGGGGCTGTTAATTATATTCTATTACTATCGTATTTTATTTCAACTAATTTTACTTAATTGGCTTAAATATATTTTTTGATTAAATTGGTTTAAAGACGTAACTATGACAACAAAAATAAGAAAATTTAAATACAAAAACGACACAACATTCCTAAAGAGGCCAAGATTCATTCGTTACTTAGCATGGTTCACTACTCTTCTTGTTTTGGTGTATATCATTTCCACTTGCTATATTTTATTTTAAATCTATTTGTTATTTTACTCAAGCTGTCAAGATACCAAGAATAATTAAAATTAGCGCACATGCAACCAAATTAACGAAAAATGAAAACGCGCGAAAACGAAAATAAAAAACGAAAATGTGCGCACAAGCTCTGCACGCGCTCTGCGCTAGTGCAGAGCTTGTGCACATTTTCGTTTTTTTTTTCGTTTTCGCGCGTTTTCATTTTTCGTTCATTTGGTTTCTTTAGCATTGCAGCTGAGTTATTCTGGAGAAAGGCAGAAGTTGGGCGTACATTAAAAAAAAAAAACCATCAAGAATAATTAAGAGTGTATAACGCTTTACCAAAAGTACTAAATTCAAACTATATTCCCATCGACGTAATACTCTACTAGAAATTTTCTGTCTAGGAGTTGGTCTTAGTTGGAACCACCTCTTCACCTTTTCTGCCGCCAAGCAGAGCACACACACTCTCTTTTATGTACCGATTGTGATAGTAATAGACCTGTTTACAGGCAGAGTGGCATTTCATCTCAGTCATCAGTGGTGAACTTTATACTGTGAACGACTTTGCATAGAGTTGGTTAGTTTTCCATAGATTTCAGTTATCACCAATCATCAAGTAGACTGATTGAGACTTAAAATTGTTAAAAATGTAAATTATTAATTAAAGATTTTACACAATACTTTGAAAATGTTTGTATTTGTAAAGAATGCACAGGTTAACGAGCATTGCTTAAAATTTTTGTTGCTGACCAAAGAGCAAACAACTTGTAGTGTTATGCTATTTACATATCATTTTACACTATTTTAAATCTATTTTTCCATTCTGTTTTTGATTTTCTGCATTCACCTCAAAACTGGATATTTTGCATCACCTTTATTTCCATAGGTACCTGTAACGTTTTTAAACCATAAGAACACAATAACAAATCATTTTCACTTCGTATTTTTTTCACGCTATCAGCACTTTTTAAATCGGTGTCGATGGAGTTTACCTTTTTCGATCTTTTATTCAGTTCTCCGTAACTCTGCAATTTCGGGCTTCGTGCGCACTGTTGCGCTACTTTTTTTCTATATCAATAATATCTCATTTTTCACTTAAATCTTGCCGTTTCTCTATTACGAGCCTGAAACCAAAATTTGACATGTTTTGACATCGTTGTTTATCTGGTTGTCATGGCAATTTTTATTCAAATTCGTTACCGGTCTGATGTTTTTACTTCAAAACTTCTACAAAAATACTCTTCTCTTCTTGGCCATTTACAAAAATTTGTTTTTAATTTAAATAATTTCCCGTTCTTATCTCAGATCCATCGTCGAGCGCGGAGCTCTCTAAAAAAATTATAAAAGCCGAACAATCGACCAATAAAGTCAGTCTCGCTTTAGCTTTCAAACTAGAAGCAACTCCTAAAGGCCTTATCCCGGGGCAGTGCGGCCCCGGGATCCTGCAAGCCTTTGCCTTCACCTAAAGTCATCGCCTAGCCACGCCTACGCCTCAACCTACTAGTGTTCACGCTATCTTTAGCCGCTGTGCGTGCTTGCTCCAGGCGCTGCGAGCGCCTACTTCAGGCGCTGAGAGCATCTACCAAGGCGTTGTGGTGCCTACTCCAGGCGATGCGTGTACTTACTCCAGGCGCTCATGTGCCTACTCCGGACGCTGCGTGTGCCTACTCCAAGCGCTGCGTGTGCCTTCTACAGACGCTACGTGTGCCTAGATCAGGCGCTGCGTACCTACCACTGGCATAGCCGTGCATACTCCGTGAGCGGTGAGCACCACTGCCAAGCGCGGTGTGCCACTTTGGTCTTCGGGCTCCGTTTCAGTACTCACTTATCTTTATTATTTAAAAAAAATAATTGTAATTCACGTCACACATCATCATCTTCATATTTTTTTATATAAAACTGTAAATATCTTTTTAAAATTTTAAATAAATTATTCGTTTTTGTTCTATTTTTTGTTGTTTCGTTGTTGTTAGGTTAGGTTCTTTAGTTTTTAATTGTCGCTTTACGACAAACTCACCTGGTGGTAATTGGATACGGTGGCCTATAGACATCGATTCTCGAATAAGATCATCAACATTATCATCATCATTACAGCCCTTTATAAGTCAACTGCTGAACATAGGCCTCCCCCAAGTTATGCCACAAAGCACGGTCCTGAGCCACCTGCATCCATCGACTTCCTGCATGTCTTACCAGGTCGTCACTCCATCCAGTGAGGGATTGCCCTACACTTCGTCTACTGGTACGGGGCTGCCACCCGAGAACATTTTTTCCCCAACGGTTGCCGGTTCTTCGAGCTTTATGGATGGCCCATTGCCACTTCAGCTTACTAATCCGTTGGGCTATGTCGGTCACTCTGGTTCTACTGCGGATATCCTCATTTCTAAGTTTATCACGCAGAGAAACTCCGAGCATAGCCCTCTCCATAGCTCGCTGAGCGACTTTGAGCGTCCTCATATGGCCAGCAGTGGAGGACCACGTTTCAGTTCCATATGTCATCACTGGCAACACGCACTGGTTGTACAATTTCGTTTTCAGGTTTTGAGGTATACCTGACGAGAAGATACGACGTAATTTCCCGAACGCTGCCCAGCCGAGTTGAATCCGTCGATTGACCTCTCGGTCGAAGTTGGACTTACCTAGCCGGAATATTTGTCCCAGGTAAACGTACTCGTCAACAACTCGAGCTTAGTGCTCCCAACAACTACCAGCATAGGTGTGACATGGACATTAAACATCATTTTTGTTTTGTCCATGTTCATCTTAAGACCTATCCGTTGGGAGGCACTATTGAGGTCATTGAGCATAGTGCTTAAGTTCTCCAGCGATTCTGCCATAAGGACTATATCGTCGGCAAATCGAAGGTGAGTGATGTACTCGCCATTGACGTTAATACCGTATCCTTTCCAGTCCAGTAGCTTGAAAACGTCTTCCAATGCAACGGTGAAGAGTTTCGGGCAAAAACGTCACCCTGTCTTACACCTCTCTGCAGTTGGATAGGTTTCGTACTCTGGTTCTGTACTCAGATAGCCATCGTAGCCCCACTGTACAAACACTTCGGCACTTTGATATACCGACAATCAACTTGGTACCGCTGAAGAGACTGTAGCACCGCCCAAATTTCGACGGAATCAAAGGCTATCTCATAGTCCACATACGCCAGGCAAAGTGGCAGATTGTACTCTTGGGACTTCTGTACAATTTGCCGAAGGGTATGTATGTGGTCTATGGTACTAAAACCTTTTCGGAAACCGGCTTGTTCGGGAGGCTGGAAGTCGTCGAGTCTGCGTGCGAGACGATTCGTAATGACTCTCGAAAAGAGCACGTAGACGCGGCTCAGAAGGGATATCGGTCTGTAGTTCTTCAAGAGGGCGTTGTCACCTTTCATGAAGAACAAGACCACCGCACTTCTGCTCCACGTATATCCATGGTGGCACTACTCGAATAAGAATTAAAAATATAAATGTGTTATCGAACTTTAGGACTAAGCAAGAATACCTCGTTACCAGTAAATAGAGTCCCCGGTTCTCAACTCTCACCATACGAAACACAGGACCTATCATCGTTGTGCATTTATATCGTGTATTCTCTTCTTTAGTCATCTTCTACGCTGGTCATACATATAAATTAAACGATGAATTTCTTGAGATAATTGTAAAATTTGCAGTCGAAACAAAAAACAACGTCTTAACTGCAATACAAAAATTGACTTGAATTGCACATTTTGAAAATAATGCTCATGTATATATATATATATATATATATATATATATATATATATATATACAAACAAAAATTAGTCATTCCGAGAGTGTCATAAGAGACGACAGAGGGATATGAAACATGAGACGGGTAGCAGCATCTTTCTAATAACAACTCAATATAATGTGACACCAAGGTTGCCAACCCGCCTTACAAGAAACTGGGAAATATGCTTCCTATATGGTAATCTGTGGGTGAGACCTATGCTCAGTACTTTACAATTAGCGTGGACTTTTAGACAGACAGACAGACGGACAGCGTAGGCTGTATTGAATTAATAAATAAAATAAGAATATAAAATATATAGATCAATTTTTAACACAGTCTGTGTCTGTCTTCGTTATTCGATTTAGAGAGTGCCGCACCAGTCGGCCCCAGTGCTTAAGCCAATTAAAAGCAAAGTTAGGCTACGCAACTAAATAATATTTGTATTACCTTATCCCAACAGTCAAATTTAAACACGGCAAATAGACATAATAACTGACACGAATTAGTGTCAAAGGGACTAATTTTTATTTTGAAAAATCTTGCCAGACACAAATAAAATTAAAGGTCTTGCTTTTGTTGAATCACAGTATTTTTTATGTAACCGTAGTTATATATATATATTTAAACCAAACTACAGCATCTCCCTAACACTCCAGAACTAAAACTTAACTAAAACACAGCATCTTCCTAACACTTCAGAATGAAACACAACAGTATCTGTTTTATAAACTTTTGAATTTCGTAAAATTAAAGTTAATGGCTGATCTTGTCAAGTTGTAATATTGGAAGGTAGATATATGGATGTAATAACATGAACCCATCTTATGGAATAAAATTATTAGGTGATTCGAATCGCTTGTATTCCTTTAATATCGATATGTAAGAAGTTCTTTGTAATATAGAGATTTATCATTTTGTTGTATACAAAGAAAAGGTGCACTCTATATTACCTTGCTCTGATAGGCCCTTAGGACACGGCCGGGTATTTGCAAGGAGAAACATGACATCACCATCATTGTTACAGCTCATCACAAGTACATTTCCGTATATAGGATTCCCCCAAAGAAATCTCCTACGCATGGTCCTGAGCAATTTACATCCATCAACTTACTGCATTTCTTACCAGGTTGTCACTCAATAAGTGAGAACTGCCATTAATAAGCGTGCGTTACAATCACATTTCATAAATATATCTAATATTTTGTTATTACCATTTTATAATTCAGTCCAGGCTAGAACCAGTGTAGCTGTTAGATATAATAGGTGTGTGACTATCCGCTAATATTCGCCACCCGTTACTGAAGCTCTTTATTTCTGATAACTCTTTCTCTCTAAAATCATCATTATAAATTTAATTATTTTAAATCATTTAGCAAACAAGCAATATGTATGAATTATATGTATGAGATAGATGGCGGTGTACCATCTCGTTTACACTGGACGTAAAATATCCAGACTGGCGACAGACAGCAGCATCACAGCTGTGAGGCGTCTGCTCTGCGATATGGTCTGTACTACAAGCGTCAAATTATCTGCTAAGCATTGCAATTAATATAAATCCCACCAAAAACGGGAGCGGCCCATATCTAGTAGTGGCCTTTCCATCTACATGCTATTTTTCTTAAAGCACACAGTCCACCTGATGGTAAGTGGTTGCTGTGACCTATAGACATCTACATCTATCCTCGATTACGAATCAAAATGCAGATGCGTTGTCACCCGCGAGGACTAAGATGGAATGCCTCGTTTCCAGTAAAAAGGGTTTCCGGTTCTCTAAACTCACGATACGAAACACAGCAGCACTAAGCTACTATTTTACGCTGGTATTCTGTGAGAGTGTGGTTCCCTTTCCCGGTTGAGTCGACCATTAATAATTAATGATTTATATGCATAAGAAAATTGGCTACAAGTGGGTGAAATATTTCTGACACCATGATATACATGACATAAATATTCCGTACACTACAAATGAACTTTTCAAAAGGATCTTGATTAAAGTTTCGCGTCAATAGGGTTTGTACAAAGAAATATTTCTTTCATGCTTTCACTATTTTTGATCCATTTTTTTTTTAAAGATGGAACTTGAAAATATTTTATAAACTCAGTCCCATCTCTTTGCTTATAATTTCAAACCCTATTGAACGCAAAATTGGTAAAAATTCGTTCCACTTCTTAAAATGCACAGTTTTTTTTTACAGATCCTTGTAAAGGTTTTGTGTCGTCCTTGTACTTTGATCCGTTGAATGAGTCGAACAGCTGATCAATCATATTTATAAAGATAGCTGTCCCGTGTGCATTCCTCCGGCAATGCTATATTTCCTGTAAAGAAAACAGTATTAACAATAGTGCTACTTTAACAGGTTGTCGTTTGCTTATAAATACGGAGGCTAGTTTAAACTACAGTAGCCAGCCATGTATTATATTACATGTAATTACTAATATACTAAGCTAGCACCCGGCGCGTTGCAGCCGCGAAAGAAATAATTCTAAAAATATTATTTAAAATTTGGAAGATCAATATTGTTTAATTAGGAATAATATTACATTAGTTGAAATTGATTATGACTTTTAAATAAATTTGTGGGTACGATACGCGCACCACATATTGTAAGTTAATTGTACTATGTTTATAAACATTGCAAAAGTTAAAACAATAAGTTGAACAAAGTTTAAGCGCAATCTGATGAACTGTATGACAGCGCATAAAATACGAAGAAACAAACATACATTTTTATGTATTAGGTATAATATATACCGCGGGGCGAAAAGCTAGTAATATATGTATTATAGTAGCTTTTTGTCCCGCGGTGTTAAGTAATCAATTTTCAAGTAACAAAATTCGTTTGAAAATTTTTCACCATACATATTATATATAAGCCATGGTAGCTCAGATGGTTAGCGCTTCCAATTAATTTCACAGTATGCGATCAACCCGAGTTCGATCCCTGCCAGCAGCAATGAAACTGTCAATTGCAATTGTAAGTGCTGATTTACGACGTGCTCGGCCGCGAAGGAAAATATCGTTAGAAAACCTGCATGTCTAAGAAATAGGAAAAATATATTTCAAAGACATATTTTTATTTTTTTTAGGATAGTGTGACAAACGAGCACACAGTTCACCTGGTGGTAATTGGTTGCTGTGACCTATAGACATCTACATCTATCCTCGATTACGAATCAAAATGCAGATGCGTTGTCACCCGCGAGGACTAAGATGGAATGCCTCCTTTCCAGTAAAAAAGGGTCTCCGGTTCTCTACACTCACGATACGAAACACAGCAGCATTAAGCTACTATTTTACGCTGGCATTCTGTGAGAGTGTGGTTCTACCCCGGTCGAGCCGGCCCATTCGTGCTACAACTATACTACTAATATAACTGCAGCATGGTTGTACCACATATAACACACCTATGAAGTTCGCAAACACGCATTGGGGCAGCGCGGGGACACTTCCTAGCCCCAAAACCCTATCATAAATGAGGGAAAGCCTGTGCCCAGTAGTAAACTGTATATAGGCTAGAACTTTAACCTTAACATATGCATATAAAATGGCTCCATAAAGTGAAAAGTGTGTACAAACTGTACACCCTATTTCACACTAAGGGCTTGAAATAGCACATTTTTTCAAAATTTAAGAAAACATTAATAATTTTTAGGGTTCCGTAGTCAACTTGGAACCCTTATAGTTTCTTCATGTCTGTCTGTCCGTCTGTCCATCCTCGCTTAATCTCTGTGACCGTTAGCACAAGAAGGTTGAAATTTAGTACCAATATGTGTATCAATCACGCCGACAAAGTGGTAAAATAAAAATTGGAAAGAAATGTTTTATTAGGGTAGCCCCCCCTAAATGTAAAGTGGGAAGTGATTTTTTTTAATTTCAACCCTAACGTGTGATATATTGTTGGAAAGTTATTTAAAAATGAACAAGGGTTTACTAAAATCATTTTTGATAATGTCAAGAATTTCGGAAATAATCGCTCCAAAAGTAAAAAACAATGTGTCCCCCACCCTCTAACTTTTGAACCATAAGTTTAGAAAATATGAAAAAAATCTGAAAAGTAGAACTTTATAAGGACTTTCTAGGAAAATCATTTTGAACTTGGATGGAAACAACAGTTTTTGTACAAAAAAGACAAAAAGTTGTACAAAATAATTTCTGGACTAAGTTTGTAGTATAATCGAATATGCAAGCATTTTTTTTAAATATTTTATTATCCTGAACGTATCTTTTTTCAAACAAAAAAAGAATTATTAAAATCGGTTCTCGCAATCCAAAATTACCACCGAAAACTTCTGGCACGTCTATGTATTAATTAGCAACCCAATTCCCCGAGAGATGGCGCTTTAGGTACTTATTATATTGGGTCGGGTATTATCGAATAGTTCGGTTGGTCTCTCCTTGGCATCGCCTGCCGCAGAGCGTGCAATATTGCATGTTCGCGCACGTACCCACTACCGGGAGCAGGGTTTTAATTTTCCAATATATTTTATTTTTGGATGCCTACATAATATAAAGAACTCTTGTCCTAATTTCATGCTTCTCTGTCGAGTAATATGGATTGTACGTCTTAATATAATATTTTTCATACAAACTGCATTTTCATATTATATTAACCTAACCAGTTTTTCAACACAATAAATAGATATCTTATTATTTTAATTCAAGACTATTATTACCAACAGTTCTCAAATAAATAACAACTATTAATTAAATAAGTTAACAGTTTATATTTATAGTATTCTAATGTTGTATTTTAATATGTTATTTCGTATATTTTATGTTCGTGTCGCAGTGGCTTAGCAATGAGTGGCTGCGCTGGGGGCCGCGTGTTTGAATCCCGCACGGAACAAGCCTACCGCCTGCAAATAATTGCTCCAGGTCTGGATGTTTTTCCTTGTGCAATTTATGTTTGAATCTGCCTTCATAATATAGAAGAAATCCTAGTGCAGGGGGTAACGTTTTAAAAAAAACTATAAGCAAATTACTTGCTAAAAAATTCACTGTGGCTGCAATTCTTTAACTAAAAACTTGAGCTGCATACTTCATCTTCATTTTAGGCAATTTATCTTGTTGCATATGATGAATTGTTAATTTATCTTCTTCAACATGAATTTCTAAAAGCATTTTTAAATGTTCCCATTTTGCCATCATGACTTCCCCATTAGAAATGAATCTTATATTTTTACTAATCTAATTATTTCTCAATCCCTTTAATAAATATGGAGGATCATAAATATGGGCATAAAGGTATATTATCAATTATTACTATACTGCTTTTATAGACTTTATTATGTCTTAAATATTTTTCTTTTATATCCTTTAAAATAGAAATAATTGCAGGGACATTAGATATGCCTTGGTCACAAATTGTGGCGACGATAATTAAGCCACATTCTCTTAATCTTCTAATTATCTCACTAATTAATGCTTTCAATATATGGCTTTTAGTTGCACTTTGGCAGAACTGGTAAAAAATGGCTGTTTGTATTTGCTCTTTATCCCTTTTATCACAAAAACAAGACAATGGTCTGCAATTTTCTCAGTATCTCTTTCAAAACCAATTATCTGATCAATACTCCTATTAAAATATAATCTGTAGAGTACGTTTGGATGGTAGTACCAAATTTTGGTTAAAAAGTCATAAGCCCTAGAAATTTGTTTTAATATTGATAATGCAAAAAATTTTCTCCTTTAGAGTAAACTTTCTGCCTTTTGGTTTCTGTAGAGATTTTAATTGAAGTCACATAAAGACCGGCATTGTTTTTGGCAGCTTATCAATTATGTTTATTAAGTTTTCATTTCTGCTTACTGCTTACTTACCATCTCTGCTACACGGTAGGACTTTTTAACATCTTTGCACTTATTTTGAAATTTCAACAGCCTCGTTTTTAATTGTTGGTGGTTGCGCGGAAAACCATTCGTAATTTTATTTTATTCGACGGTATGCTTGCCTAGATTTGTCCTTCCTTCGACCTTTCCGTCACCTGTTGTTCCTCCGTACACACCGAGGTGGTGGGGTGAGAGGGGAAAGAAGATGATTCTAGAATATCGCGTGATTTGCAACCAATTAAACGCTTATTACGTTATACAATTTTTAGAAAATCTGATTAGGAACCTAAATTGGAAGCTAGTGATCACACTACACTAAATTGAATTCTAAATCGTGACGAAGCGCATTCGTAAAGAAGTATCGACGGGGTTGCACGTTTGATCGGTGGCGCCGTATTTAACAAAACAGCAGAAAATAGGACTTGCTATAGCCGTGGTGGGAACAATGGCTATTAAAAAAAGAAAAAAGAGAAAATGCTGGGTTAAAGAATACTTGTCATTGAGAAAAAAACTGTCCAATATAAATATAGTGCATATGTTCGAACCTGGCGACTGCAGACATTTTTTAAGAGTTGCTATTCTAAGCAGTTTGATTATTTATTAAGTTTGGTATCCAAACATATTGAAAAAAGAAGCCACGATATTTCCACTTAGATCTAAGCGCGGGCGCCGACTGGTTGTTCTAAATCGTAACATTGGGATTACACTGTCCTAAATTGTAAACAATTTAGGAAGTAGAGCGATTGGGACCTCCAATTTGACTAAATCGTATCCTAACTGTTCTAACTACGATTGCAGCTTCCTATTTCCTAATTAGATTTCTTAAAAAATTGTATAATGTAATAACCGCTTAAGCAGCGCGCCCCTCCGAGACGCATTGATAAGAGGGCCGAAGTAATATAAGCTAGCACACGGAACTTGCGCGCTCTCTTCCCTTCGCGCGCCAGTTGGAACCATACCGCCTAGGACAGTCGTATCCTAGAGGGCTTTGCCCACGCGCGCCGCTAGTTCAACCGCATTAGCCGAGAGCAGTCGAGCTCCAGGAGTAACCGCCTCACCTCGTGTGAAATATAGTCGCGCACCGCTCTCTTCCATCGCACCATCGACCAGGACCGCATCTCTGGGGCCCCAGGAGATCCGCCAGAAGTCGCAACGCAGCAGCAAAGCGTCCAATAAAAAAAAATTGTGTTTTATTAGTTCATTCGCCCTATTTTCATTCCTCCTAATGTGGTCAAGCAGGGGTTCCTTTATAAACCTTGGCAGGCAATAGGTTTTCTTGGAAGAGCGAGTGCATTGCTAGGGAACCACGTGTCAAATCCGCTATCTAGTTTAGACATCATCCGCGTATACAGTCCACATAGTGAAACATCTCGCGTACTAGAGTAAAGGGTCGACCGGTGAATAGGCCCGCCACTCAACCAGTTGGTAAGCCTTAAAATTTTTAATCTTCTCTATGTAGAAGACTTTCTTCTTACTTCCAGCTGAAAGCAAACAGATTAAAAAATATAATTTTCTGTTAAAAGATATACAAAAAACTGTCAGTCATTCAATTGCCTCTTATAAGATAAACTAACTATTGCCTGTAACTTAGCTCAGACAGTAGTAGATTTTTTATACAACAAACACGCAGTCCACTTGATGGAAAGAAGATGCTGTGGTACATAAACATCTACATTTATCTGCAATTGAGAATCAAAATGCAGATGCGTACGTCACTCCAGTGACTTAATTGTTTACACCTTTGTAGGAGTTTAGGACGATAATGTTCATTCGGTGGTCCATTTTTTGCTTGTTGACGAGTTTATACTTGATGGTTACAGTGTACATGAATGATGTGTGAAGTAAGAGAAATAAAATTCCAAGAAAGTTTGCCGAAATCTGTTAAGGCTCTAATCCTACATAATATTATAAGTATATAAATACAATATATTTAATAGGAACTCATTCTTAAATCCCTAGCGAAATAAGAAATGTTTATCTACGCTTTGTTACAGTAAAATTATAACTCGATAGTAACTAAGAGCGTATTACATACTCTTAATAAGTAAAAAATGCCGTATAGACATAAACGCTTTGGTACTCTTGTGAACACAGGTGACATTTTTCACAGTCCTCGATCTGTAAAAGTGCCGCGTTGCTTAGGATGTCAATAAATGTGAAATATCGATTCGTTGGCATTTCCACTGCAGGTATGTGAACGATGTCGTCAGTGTAGTTGGCGGCAGGTCGATTTTATTAACTAAGACGTATATTTTATTTACTGACACTTTTACGCTAACATTTTCTTGCAAATACAAACCACGCATACACGCAGTATATCGGGTCCGCATAGGGATACTTCGTGGAGATCAGCTCAGACCTAATCGTCTGAATTATAAGTATATAAATACAATATATTTAATAGGAACTCATTCTTAAATCCCTAGCGAAATAAGAAATGTTTATCCACGCTTTGTTACAGTAAAATTATAACTCGATAGTAACTAAGAGCGTATTACATACTCTTAATAAGTAAAAAAATGCCGTATAGACATAAACGCTTTGGTACTCTTGTGAACACAGGTGACATTTTTCACAGTCCTCGATCTGTAAAAGTGCCGCGTTGCTTAGGATGTCAATAAATGTGAAATATCGATTCGTTGGCATTTCCACTGCAGGTATGTGAACGATGTCGTCAGTGTAGTTGGCGGCAGGTCGATTTTATTAACTAAGACGTATATTTTATTTACTGACGCTTTTACGCTAACATTTTCTTGCAAATACAAACCACGCATACACGCAGTATATCGGGTCCGCATAGGGATACTTCGTGGAGATCAGCTCAGACCTAATCGTCTGAAGAAATAAAAGTTGACAAATGGAATTAAGTTTCCAAAGGTTGTTGATGTAATGTGATGTAACGTAAAATCCATTCATCGGTCAAATAGATCGCTTCTAAAATATTTTCATTTATTATTGAATTTACGTAAATATTTTTATAAAATAAAGTAAAGGTTAACCTCATTTCTAGGTAATAAAGCACCGTACTACTCCAACGTGTTTTGGGTAAACTTCACTTGTCCAGTAGTGAATCAGTAATTCAAATTTCAATTAACTCTTATTAGTGCAGGCGAGATTCGAACCAGGGTTCGCGTAATGTGAAAGTAGCAAACATATAGCTCCGGATCCGGATCATATTTTTAACAACTTACTAACATATCGAAATATTTTCTTACAAAATTGCTGTTACTATTAAACTAATACCAAACCAACGGTTGCTTGTGATGGATTATTTATTTGGGAAAGCAATTTATTTACTTCAACACTTTGATTTGATCACGTTGTTTGCAAAAATTACTTTGATAAGGACAACGTAATGAGTTTTCTGCGGACTCAAGAAATTTTTGACAAAGGAACTTTCTTTATCGAAGTTTATGGCCGCAGAACGTAATGGGGACTATATGATTAATATAATGATTTCTTATATTTACGCGAAAACTACACATCGGTTAAAACTACTTTTACGGATTTTATATATATAAAATTATATATATATTTAAAATTATATACATTTTAACTGTCCAAAACATTTATGAGTGTTTCAATAAGTTTGCAGCTTTTGCTAATAATAAAGTCCGTAAAATAACATAACTTTTACATAAAAAAACAATTTTAAAATTTTTTATTTGAAGATGCGACTCGCTGATTCGGCACAATGACATGAGGCTTATAGTGTCAGGGGGAGCTCATATAGGTTGGGTTACCAGTAAAAATCTTATTTTTCCCCCGGAAGTTTAAAACTCGTGTGATTTGTCCGTCTATTCATGACTACATAGTACCAACACAAAGCAGACCTCAACGAATTTAATTTCAGCCTAGCTATGAATAAAGAGCAAGTACAATGGCTTTACGCTTAACTACAGCGGATAGTCTAATTCAATTAGAATCCGAATAAAATAAGCGTTTATGCAGTTCCTTTGTTCCCTTCGCCTATATTAAGCCTTTGACTGCCGTGTCGGTCACTTTGTACGGAGTATTGCATTTAAAACGTGACCGACGGCAGAGAATGTGTTAAATGTCGATTGGTAAATGAAAAACAAAAGTAATCAATACAAAGTATAGTTATTAAAGCTACCCTATCTTAGTCTTTATATGTATAGGAAAATATATCCGTTTATTACTTTGAAATAAAACAAGTTTTCATTTATTTTATTGCGTTAGTACACTTTACAACACCAATGATCACGGGGGGCTGAGGTGTTCGACGTCATCATCGTCGAATCATCCTGGGATTGATTCGGTATTCTTTAGCGTGGATAAGAAATCATTATGTTTATTACTTGTTATATTATATATCAACATTCACAAATCTTCCCCTTCTTCTTTAGCCCGTAGAATTGAAGTCCATGGTTGGATATGGGTCTCTCCAGTTGTTGATTTACTATTGCAGTACAGAACATATCGCAGAACATATCGTCTGGATATTTTGCAACTGGTGTAAACAACATGGACACCGTCATCTCGTTTACACATATATAAATGAATATCTTCAGCGATGTGTGGCGAATATTAGCGGATAATTATACACCCATTATCTCTCGCAGCTGCACTGGCTCTATCTAGGATTAACTCGATGGATTTACAAAATGGTTATAACATTGTATTTAGTACATGTTTTGTTATTCAGTATTAATTATAATAGCATTGCCAATTACCTATTAATTAAATGTGATTGTAATGCACGCAGTGTGTTGGTTGACTTTCCCATTTCGTCCCGCCAGAGACGACGGTAGGATATGGATGGAAAATCGAATGGCCTCTAATAGATCACGGCATAATTATTATGAATATTCCGATATATTTACATTCAATAAAAATATAAAACCTACTTTTACAACTAAAAATAATAAAATAATTACACATTTGGAATTCGATGTTAAGACTTATTTATGTCACTTATTGTATGTCAGAATTAAAGACCCGAATTAAAAATGTGAAGATCCTTATTCTTTACAGTTCTTTGAAGTCGGCATTAATTTTTTTATTAAAAGTTAATCTTTTCATCATTTTTAGTGGACAAGGGATATCACAATCTCATCATTATCATAACACATAACAAGTCCAAAACTGAACATAGGCTTCCCCCAAGGAAATCCACTAAGCACGAGCCTGAGCCACCAGCATCCATTGACTTCCTGCGTGTTTTATCAGGTCTCCATAGTTACATTTTTATAAGTGTTCGGCTAAAACAATCACAATGGCGACGTGGAACGTGCATAAGATTTGGTATTGTTTATTATCTAGGGCTAAATCACTTAAAGCAAATAAAAAAACTGTAACTCATAAGAAAACAAAATCTTATAGTGAAACAATTTACTTCATCAAAAGCGAGAGAGAAAAGCTCTAATGAAAGCTCTCTCGGATGATGTCTCGTTTTATATATATTTGTGTTATAGTAGGTCTCGTTTTATTGACTCTGCTCACTCTTGCTAGTGTGGAAATTTTACTTTTTCTATTCATTTAAGATGATAATATTTATAACCGTAAAAATATTTCATCGTAATCATATTAATATCGAAGACACGAAATAATAAGAAATAGTGAATAAATAGATTTTCCTTACCAACACACACGAACTGTGCATACAAATTATGTAGAGCAGACTGATCCTCAGCGTAAGTAAATATGTATATATATATATATATATATAGTCCGAGTTAATGTGGCGAATTCCATAATTGAAACATCTGTCTGTAACAACTGTCCGTCTTTCTGTATGTCTTGGCTTATCTTCGCAATGGCTGGGTTGGTTGTGAAGAAGTTGAAACTTGACAGATTGAGAACAATGCCAGGTGTAATCTCGGCTGTATCTTATTCGAAATTCAATATCACATATACTTTTGTTTCACTTCAACACCATTTTACAACAAAATTTTATGAGGTCAAATTGATACCGTCTTTTTACGTAAAATTAATAGGTCTTAATTTTTATATTATTTTCCTTAACGTACATAGTTTACGAGATAATAGCAAAAATCTTAATTCTGATTTCCCACGCCGTGTTGTTTCCAAATGTAATTAAATGATATTGTGAATTAATATTTCTAAAAAAATGTCCCCCTGGACTTCTTGCTGGTTTTTCCGAATCAGATGTAAAAGCATAAATAACTTTTTCTAAGAATGGATTTAATATAAATATACTGACAAAATATGGTTAACTCTACAGGCCATTCAATCAAATTCCTGCTAATTTCAAATGGAAAGCGTTTAAAATTTCACGTCGTACATAAGTTTATGGCTAGACGGATGCAGAGGCATTGTTGCAGATTATTTCGCACAAATAATATTTTCTGCATATGCTTATCAGTTACGGTTACGGAATTGAACGTTTTAGAGTTTGCATGCTGATGAAGGTTATATGATAAATATTTATGCAATAAAGTTTAAGAAACGTAAATTATGAAGCATCCTTAAATTTGCGTCTCGTAGGGTCTGTTCAATAACAAGTCTGACAAAGTTCCTCAACGTTATCTTAGTCGACATTCAACCGCTCTTTGCATGTAGTAAACACTGTTTTTATTTTCATAATAGCGTAAACTATCCCTTTGAACTCAATGAGATTTTACACTTTTTGTATTTCTTTAAATTATTTATGTTATGAAGGAACTGCCGAATCTAAGAAATATAACCGACTCAGAACTTGTAAAATAATAAGAAAAAATATTATTAACATTAAAAAAATGGTAAAATGAATAAATGAAAATGTGAGATGTGCGGGATGACATGTCGTTCCACGAGTTGACAAATGCGTAGGACATAATGGTGCCATGTGTGTGTGTGTGTGTGTGTGTGTGCGTGAGTGCTGCTAATGCAATAAGTAGATCTGAGAGATGCTAGCTAAGAGGCAAGTCAGAATCACGGAAACAGTCACGATTCATTCAGATACGAGAATAAAAATTATTGGCTTCAGTCTGAAGCCCATTTCATCGTTGATAAATTCCATAACATTCCAATAAAGATTCATGCTTGTGACCATACGAAACCTTTACGTTAGGTTCAAATTTCCAGTTCTGACGCATGTAAATCAACCCAAAAAATTAACTCAAGCAATCTGTTCTGTTATTGAATGACTGCTGTGTCGTAAAATTAAAACGGTTGTCTGCTCTAAAGTATGGCATTCAATAGTTTTTGGTTGAAGTTCTATGATGCTTATTTGTAATAATTAGACTTTTAAAGTTTACATTTACACAACAAATATGTTACCAGCTTGCATTTCACATTTTTTTGCTGAGTACATTGATACCGAGTACTGGCGGTGTAAGAATATCCACTATCCCATATCGTACCGTAGGTATCGTAGCATCTTCCGAATAATAAATAAAAATAATAAAACAGTGGCTACCATGCCTACCAAGCGTGGCAACTATTGCAAATATCGTCCCTATGAAGCATGCCTATCGCCCCTATGAACAAGGGCAGGCACAAATATTATCTTGAAAAGCTTTTCTACAGCTATGGGGAAGAAAAGTTTGATAAAGAATAAGATGTATGAGTAAGCAATGAAGCATTCGTAGACCTCACAGTTGAGAACGTACCTACATAATTATATCGCGACTAGGAAAGTGTAGATGCCCATGCATCAATTCGATCACTTAAAATGTCCCTATTGGCGTGTGTTATTAGGAATACCTGCCTTTTTTCATGCCTGTTTCGAGTCATCTTAAGTGGCCCTTCTTAAGTGGTACATTATTGTTGAGCTTGAGGTGTAAAAAAAAATGTACGCAGAGTTGTGTTTTTTTATTATTTATTGTAAAGTGTTATTATCTTATTATAAATAAATATTTATTGAAATAATTGTTTCTTTCATTCGTACTAAAACCATAATATAGCTGCAGCATGGCTCTAACACGTTATTTAGTCAGTACTGTTTAATTATTGTTCATTACTTGTACAATAATTGTGAGTAGTTCTGACACGTTCTATCAATTGCTCGAAAAATTCAAAATGTACATGAATAAAAGGAGTCGCTATGAAACTTGTCGTGGATGTTTGAACATAACTTGGTAAATATATCTGAGTTATTTGTTAACTTAGTCATAATTCGATTGCAATATCGTCTTTAATATTGAAATATTAAGATATTTGAGACGTTGCGAATGAATAAAGTATTTTAACACCACATGATATAAGTAAAAGTTATAGGTGCATATCATATAAACAATCCAAAATTAATAAAATTGAATACACCAGAGAGATATTGAAGTTATTGGCTTATTACATTTGAAAAGTAATTTTTTTCGCCATAACATCTTTCAGCTTCACAAATATAATTGCTTTGCAAATTAAATTCAGGACGGCTCACATGTAGGGACAATTAACATCTCTAATTAGAAGTGGAAGAGAGGAGAGAGAGAGAAAGAGAAAGGCCGAGAAAGGGATAGTGAGGTGTTTAAATTGTTTAAGTTTGAACATTAGTTAAATTGTGTAAGTTTTTCTTTGAGGGTCTATTACTTTGTTGTTAAACTTTTTTCTAAAGCCTTGTATAAAATGAGTAACACCAGTTTGTTTTTAGTTTTTTAAGCTGCGTGGCCGCGAGTACGGTTCCCACAAGAAAAAAGTGTTTGTTTGATAAATTATAACTCCTCGACGATACACGAGAGAATCTCAAGCCAATCATCAAGCCAGCAGATATTGTTCGTTTCAAGTGAGGTGATTAGTTTGCAAAAAAAAGTGGCACTCATGTAATCATTAACAAATTCAATTATTTGAATACATTTATTACAATCAAACAGTAATTTCTCCGCCTAGCAGAGAAGTAACAACTGTTCCAGGTAAACTGAAGAGCGTTGAGAAATTGTTAGACCTTCTGTTATCTAGAGCGACGAGGACACTGAATTAGGTTCGTTGATGGTGCAGGAGTATTGTCTGTAAAACATTATCAAACTTTTACCTCTTAGCTCTTTTTGAATTTTACAGCGATGTTTTGTAATAAATTTGTATTACATAGATAAACTTATTTTATGGTAAGATTCCTTTTGTGCCTAGGAGTTTGCATGGGCTAGCAACTACCTATTCTCTACTTCCACCACTAAGTAGCAGTGCAATCACCGTTGTGTTACAATTGGAAGGATAAGATAGTCAATAAAATTACAAGATGTTGAAGAATTTTGTTCAAGTCTTCAGAGTTGATGATGCATCAGACATACTAGCTTAAATATGTCGACGGACTGCAATAATCATTTACCATCTGGTAGACTATCTCATCTAGCAGTTTTATTTAAGAAAACAATATATAACATATTAATTAAAAACACAATCTATAAGTGCAATAAATGTTACAAACATAAAAACTTAAGCTTTTCATGACCCTATAGTTAATGGCTACACAAATAGCACGTTAATTCTAAAGTACATGAGTAATTTATTCAGAAGTTAAATATGCGTCATCTACTGGCTAATTTATTTAAACCGGTGATGTAGAAACAATCATCAATAAGTTTATAATTTAAATAAAAATGCAATCTTACTTGCTTTAGTTCATACGTGGTAGAGCCACGCTGCAGCTATATTATAGTAGTATCACGAAAGGGTCAGCTCGAACGGGGAAGGATCATGCTCTTACAGAATAGCAGCGTTAAATAGAAGCTTGATGCTTCTGTCTTTTGTACAGTGAGTGTAGAGAACTGGAGACCCGTTTTACTTAAATCGAGGCATTCGATCTAAGTCCTCATTGGTGACAACGCATTTGCATTTTGATTCTCAATCGAGGTTAAATGTAGATGTCTATGGGCCACAGCATTCACTTACCATCAGGTGGACTGTATACTCATTTTCACCCTAATTCTGTAAAAAAACAAAAAAAAAGTATTTCACCAATTTTTTGGACTGTTTCACTGCCTAGCAGTTTGGGTAGGAACCACACTCCAATTATTTTTGCTGCAAGACAACAGTACGTGCATTACTGCATTCCGTTCTGAAGGGTAGTATGTTTACAGGCTGTGAGGTATTCTATTTTAATCCTCAGTGGAGAAGGCGCATTTACGTTGGGTATACGATAGTATTGTTACGCGCTAAAATCGGCACACTAGCGCCATCTAGTGTCAGGAACGAGAGCGAGGGGAGCGTTGCAGAAAATGACATCACAAATCTTTCGACCGACAGCGCCACCCGAAGAACTAAGTTTCTGGAAAATCTACACTCGAATACTCGTTGCCTGGCGCGCATTTACTTGAATATTCGGGACGCTTCTTTGCTAATTATATAAATAGGCGCTGCAAGATGCGATCGGGGCAGAGTTGAACTCGGCGACACAAGCGAAGCTTCAGAGCGGAATTAAGTGAATTAGTGTGTTTAATTATTAGTGTTTTAAGTTTTAATTTGTGTAAACTAAATTAAAGTGTTAATTTAATTCTATCGGCAACTTTTATTGTCACGAACCCTAAGCTCGTAACAATTGGTGTCAGAAGTGGGATTAAATCATGCCGATTTTACCTAAGGAGGAAACGGAAGGTGTTCGTACCCGCAGTCAACGCCAGCATGAGACGGACCAGAGGAGATTTGGTGGTGCAATGCCGCAGACGTCGGAGGGCCAACTGCCAGCCACGGAGACTGCGGGACCGTCAGTAGCTCCTACATCTGCAGCACCTGACTTAGGTGCTCTGATGGCGATGCTACAGGAGCAGCTGCAGCGCGGACGAGAGGAACAGGCCCGTCTGTTGAAAGAGCAGCTGCAGAGCGGACAGGAGGAACAGGCCCGTCGCTTAGAAGAGCAGCTCAAACGCGATAGGGAAGAGCAGATGCTTCTCATGAAGGACCTTCACGCTACCTTCGGGAAAGAGATAAGGGGGGCAACGTCACACTATACAAAGGAATTGCGTTAAGACGACACCTCGAAAGGGCTATCGCCGGACTGATCCGAGTGAATGCATAATTTCTATAAAAACTTGAAAAAACGCCCTCATAAGGTCTAAAATAGCGTAGGGCCCGCGACGATTAAAAGCGCTTAGAAATTCTCAAAAACTTTAAAATATTTTTTGTAAATATTATTGATTTGAGTAATCAAAATAATGAGCAAGTAAATTATGAATATTAATGTTATGAATATATTTGAGTGATTTCGAAGCATATAGATTAAGTAATTTCGTTGTAATTTCAACTATAGTGGTTTTTTAGAGGTGTTTTCGCAAATAATTATGATTGAGTCAAAATTATATTATCGTGTTTTTGAGCAATCAAATTCAAGATAAAGACATGAATTTACCTATATCAAAATTTCACTTCCCTTAGTGGTATCATAGTCCTATCAATTATTTTATTATTATAATAGTACATGATATTCCCTTTAAAATGACACCAATATGAATAATATCTTATATCTATATCTACAAATAAATAAAATTGAAGTGTCTGTTTGTAATGTTAAAATAACAGCTTTTTATTAAATGCGTATGAAAGTACTAGTAAGTACATTAAGTAGTAAATTTTTTGTCTGTCTGTCGGTCTGTCTATCTGTCTGTCTGTCTGTCTGTTTGTTCCAGCTAATCTCCGAAACAGCTGGATCTATTTTGACAGGACTTTCACTAGCAGATAGCTGATGATATAAGGGATAACTTGAACTACTTTTGTTTTAGAAAAAAGAATTAGGGTACCGCGCAAAAAAAAATTAAAATCCATGAAATCCATATTCCACGCGGGCGAAACCGCGGGGAAAAACTAGTACTCAATATAGATAAATGTATACTTATTTTTATTTATTTATTATTTTCTCTAGTTACCCGGGCAAAGGTCGTAGAACCCAGGCCCACCAGGGGTTCAACTCGACGAGTAACAGGAGGTCAGCCTAAATGGCTTGTGGAATATGAGACAATAGCGGTTAAAAAGGAACCAAACAAGACTTACCTATTTCGTCAACGTAGGGTCAAACCTAGGAAGATTCAGGTGTAAGTATATGTGTGTGATAGTGTTATGCTCAGTACGTGTTACATTATGTAACCTGACTTCCCGCTGGTTGCCGAACAGCAGATCCCAAGGCTTCACCTCTATTCCAGTATGGGATCCATCGAAGGGGCAAGCCGTCACAGAAACTTCAGAGTCTAGGAAATTACGCTCGTTTATCACGCATTAATTATAGTTAAGTCAATTTTCATTAGGTTAATCCAATCAAATTCAACCAGATTTAACCGAACCCGCGTTATAACGAACTCACTATTTGTGAAAAATACTGTATCACCGGACCGCGTCGCAAAAAACTCAGGTTCGCGCAGTACATACGTCAGGGCGGCCGTACGGCAATTATATTAACAAGACGCGCAACTACTCAGTTCCACGCTCCACGGCAAGATTTGTCACTTATTATTTATTGTCCAATTAATTGTCTTTAAATTCAAATGGCACGCTCTATTAACATAATTTTAAGACAAAACAAGGAGACTTTCAATATATGAACAACCCAGCTTCGTGCAAAAACTCTCGCGACCCCTATAATGCGACCGGAGAACGTCATCGGCGCAGGCGCCGCGTGCCTAGTTAGGACGCGCGCCCTAGCGGAGGGCCGGGTGCTGCCCGGCCCGCCGTCTGCTCCCTAGCTCGGCTCGATGCCAACAGGTGTGACCGACCGCGCGCACAAATGCAGCTAGCCTCCCCCTCCCGCACCTCACTAATCGTCGATTCACACCGCTTGAGATAAGACGATCTACTACCATGCGCTAACAAACCCCCGTCCCGGACATAAGGACCTATGTCCGCGAGTAAATTGGCAATTAGAAGACGCTTTGTATTGTTGGTTTTTACAAAAACCATCAACTGGGCAAATGATATCTGGCCCTTTGCTTTGTGAAAAAGCATTACAGTTAAATAAAAAATTAGGTGACGGCGGCTCTTTTGTCGCAAGTAACGGATGGTTATATAGATTTATATCTCTTCATGGAATTTAATCAATGTTTATTGAAAAATAATAATTTCTTAATAAACATTGATTTTCGTTGAAATTGTTGTTTTTAATAAACACATAATTATTTTATTATTATAATAGTACATGATATTCCCTTTAAAATGACACCAATATGAATAATATCTTATATCTATATCTACAAATAAATAAAATTGAAGTGTCTGTTTGTAATGTTAAAATAACACCTTTTTATTAAATGCATATGAAAGTACTATTTTTGTCTGTCTGTCTGTCTGTTTGTTCCAGCTAATCTCCGAAACAGCTGGATCTATTTTGACGGGACTTTCACTGGCAGATAGCTGATGATATATGGAATAACTTGAACTACTTTTGTTTTAGAAAAAGAATTAGGGTTCCGCGCAAAAAAATTAAAACCCATTAAATCCATATTCCACTCGGGCGAGATCGCGGGGAAAAACTAGTACTCAATATAGATAAATGTATACTTATTTTTATTTATTTATTATTTTAATAAATAAATAAAAATAAGTATTAATAATTTCTAGACACATCTCAACAGATATTTCGTTTATAAATTGCTATCAATATTGAAGCATTCCTTTATATTTAGCATCCATTTAACACAAAGCTGATAGGAATACTTTTTAAACAACATAATATAATCAACAAACGATAATCGCGTATAGTGAATTTCGAGGTGAATTTTTATATGTAAACGTTTTTGAATCGTCGTAATGAAACATATTTCCTAAAGAAAATATCTTCACAATTAATTTGATGTAAAATAACATTAGAAATAACGTATAAAAACAGAAAAATTATCAAATTTTTGATCGAGTTCCTAACCAGTACACAAACAAAAATGGCGAAATATCATTTTCAGATTTTTTTCTATATGTTATTCATTTGTTACAGAGTACACAGATAAAATTCACTCTCACAGATGACAAATTTCAAACACCACGATCTCTAATTTTTTACTCTGCTATCTTCAGCGCTGTACACGAACGGAACGATGTCGTTGAGAGCCGTGGTAGCTCACATGGTTAGCGCTCGTTATAGGTATCACAGTACGGGAGCAACCCGGGTTTGATCCCCACTGGCACCAATGAAATTGTTGCGTGCTGATTTAGCTATCAGTTGGAAAGTCTGTTTTTCTGGGCCGTTTTGTTTTGTTATACTGACATCTCGCAAGTCACCTAGGGACCTAGGAGGTTGTCGGTTGCTTATTTTTTATTTTTCTTTAAAATTTTCGTCGGTAAAATAACATATTTATAAAAGTAAAAAAAAAAGTAAAGTTACAGCCTATATACGTCCCACTGCTGGGCACAGGCCTCCTCTAATTTCTGAGAGGGTTTTAAGGCAAGGAAATGTCCGCCACGCTGCCTCAATACGTGTTGACGAACTTCACATTTCTTCGAAATATATATTTTTTAATTTCTCAGACATGCGCGCTGTATTGAATTAATAAATAAAATAAGAATATAAAATATATAGATCAATTTTTAACACAGTCTGAGTCTGTCTTCGTTATTCGATTTAGAGAGTGCCGCACCAGTCGGCCCCAGTGCTTAAGCCAATTAAAAGCAAAGTTAGGCGACGCAACTAAATAATAATCGCATTACCTTATCTCAACAGTCAAATTTAAACACGGCAAATAGACATAATAACTAACTCGAATTAGTGTCAAAGGGACCCAATTTTTTTATTTTGAAGAATCTTGCCTGACACAAATAAAATTAAAGGTCTTGCTTTTGTTGAATCACAGTAGTTTTGGGTATTTTTTATGTAACCGTAGTTATTGATATATATTTAAACCAAACTACAGCATCTCGCTAACACTCTAGAACTAAAACTAAACTAAAACACAGCATCTCCTTAACACTTCAGAATGAAACACAAGAGTATCTGTTTTATAAACTTTTGAATTTCGTAAAATTAAAGTTAATGGCTGATCTTGTCAAGTTGTAGTATTGGAAGGTAGATATATGGATGTAATAACATGAACCCATCTTATGGAATAAAATTATTAAGTGATTCGAATCGCTTGTATACATCTATCCTCGATTACGAATCAAAATGCAGATGCGTTGTCACCCGTGAGGACTAAGATGGAATGCCTCGTTTTCAGTAAAAAGGGTCTCCGGTACTCTGCACTCACCATACGAAATACAGCAGCATTAAGCTACTATTTCACGCTGGTATTCTGTGAGAGCGTGGTCTTTCCCCGGTCGAGCCGACCCATTCGTGCTACAACTATACTACTAATATAACTGCAGCATGGCTCTACCACGTAAAGTGTAAAGTTCTTTGTAATATAGAGATATATCATTTTGTTGTATACAAAGAAAAGGTGCACTCTGTATTACCTTGCTCTGATAGGCCCTTAGGACACGACCGGGTATTTGCAAGGAGAAACATGAAATCACCATCATTGTTACAGCTCATCACAAGTATATTTCAGAATATAGGCATCCCCCAAAGAATTCTCCTACGCACGGTCCTGAGCAATTTACATCCATCAACTTCCTGCATTTCTTACCAAGTTGTCACTCAATAAGTGAGAACTGCCATTAAAAAGCGTGCGTTACAATCACATTTCATAAATATATCTGATATTTTGTTATTACCATTTTATAATTCAGTCCAGGCTAGAACCAGTGCAGCTGTTAGAGATAATGGGTGTGTGACTATCCGCTAATATTCGCCACCCGTTACTGAAGCTCTTTATTTCAGATAACTTAATCATCATTGTAAATTTAATTATTTTAAATCATTTAGCAAACAAGCAATATGTATGAATTATATGTATGAGATAGATGGCGGTGTATCATCTCGTTTACACTGGACGTAAAATATCCAGACTGGCGACGGACAGCAGCATCACAGCTGTGAGGCGTCTGCTCTGCGATATGGTTTGTACTACAATCGTCAACTTATCTGCTAAGCATTGCAATTAATATAAATCCCACCAAAAACGGGAGCGGCCTATATCTAGTAGTGGCCTTCCCATCTACATGCTTTTTTTCTTAAAGCACACAGTCCACCTGATGGTAAGTGGTTGCTGTGACCTATAGACATCTACATCTATCCTCGATTACGAATCAAAATACAGATGCGTTGTCACCCGCGAGGACTAAGATGGAATGCCTCGTTTCCAGTAAAAAAGGGTCTCCGGTTCTCTAAACTCACGATACGAAACACAGCAGCACTAAGCTACTATTTTACGCTAGTATTCTGTGAGAGTGTGGTTCCCTTTCCCGGTTGAGTCGACCATTAATAATTAATGATTTATATGCATAAGAAAGTTGGCTACAAGTGGGTGAAATATTTCTGACACCATGATATACATGACATAAATATTCCGTACACTACAAATGAACTTTTCAAAAGGATCTTGATTAAAGTTTCGCGTCAATAGGGTTTGTACAAAGAAATATTTCTTTCATGCTTTCACTATTTTTGATCCATTTTTTTTTAAAGATGGAACTTGAAAATATTTTATAAACTCAGTCCCATCTCTTTGCTTATAGTTTCAAACCCTATTGAACGCAAAATTGGTAAAAATTCGTTCCACTTCTTAAAATGCACAGTTTCTTTTTACAGATCCTTGTAAAGGTTTTGTGTCGTCCTTGTACTTTAATCCGTTGAATGAGTCGAACAGCTGATCAATCATATTTATAAAGATAGCTGCCCCTCTGCAATCCTCCGGAAATGCTTTATTTCCTGTAAAAAAACCAGTATTAACATTAGTGCTACTTTAACAGGTTGTCGTTTGCTTAGAAATACGGAGGCTAGTTTAAACTACAGCAGCCAGCCATGTATTATATTACATGTAATTACTAATATACTAAGCTAGCACCCGGCGCGTTGCAGCCGCGAAAGAAATAATTCTAAAAATATTATTTAAAATTTGGAAGATCAATATTGTTTAATTAGGAATAATATTACATTAGTTGAAATTGATTATGACTTTTAAATAAATTTGTGGGTATGATACGCGCACCACATATTGTAAGTTAATTGTACTATGTTTATAAACATTGCAAAAGTTAAAACAATAAGTTGAACAAAGTTTAAGCGCAATCTGATGAACTGTATGACAGCGCATAAAATACGAAGAAACAAACATACATTTTTATGTATTAGGTATAATATATACCGCGGGGCGAAAAGCTAGTAGTATAAGTATTATAGTAGCTTTTTGCCCCCGTGGTGTTAAGTAATCAATTTTCAAGTAACAAAATTCGTTTGATAATTTTTCACCATACATATACATATAAGCCATGGTAGCTCAGATGGTTAGCGCTTCCAATTAATTTCACAGTATGCGATCAACCCGAGTTCGATCCCTGCCAGCAGCAACGAAACTGTCAATTGCAATTGTAAGTGCTGATTTACGACGTGCTCGGCCGCGAAGGAAAATATCGTTAGAAAACCTGCATGTCTAAGAAATAGGAAAAATATATTTCAAAGACATATTTTTATTTTTTTTAGGATAGTGTGACAAACGAGCACACAGTTCACCTGGTGGTAATTGGTTGCTGTGACCTATAGACATCTACATCTATCCTCGATTACGAATCAAAATGCAGATGCGTTGTCACCCGCGAGGACTAAGATGGAATGCCTCCTTTCCAGTAAAAAGGGTCTCCGGTTCTCTACACTCACGATACGAAACACAGCAGCATTAAGCTACTATTTTACGCTGGCATTCTGTGAGAGTGTGGTTCTACCCCGGTCGAGCCGGCCCATTCGTGCTACAACTATACTACTAATATAACTGCAGCATGGTTGTACCACATATAACACACCTATGAAGTTCGCAAACACGCATTGGGGCAGCGCGGGGACACCTCCTAGCCCCAAAACCCTATCAGAAATGAGGGAAAGCCTGTGCCCAGTAGTAAACTGTATATAGGCTAGAACTTTAACCTTAACATATGCATATAAAATGGCTCCATAAAGTGAAAAGTGTGTACAAACTGTACACCCTATTTCACACTAAGGCCTTGAAATTGCACAATTTTTCAAAATTTAAGAAAACATTAATAATTTTTAGGGTTCCGTAGTCAACTAACAACCCTTATAGTTTCTCCATGTCTGTCTGTCCGTCTGTCCGTCCTCGCTTAATCTCTGTGACCGTTAGCACTAGAAAGTTGATATTTGGTACCAATATGTGTATCAATCACGCCGACAAAGTGGTGAAATAAAAATTGGAAAAAATGTTTTATTAGGGTAGCCCCCCTAAATGTAAAGTGGGAAGTGATTTTTTTTTAATTTCAACCCTAACGTGTGATATATTATTGGAAAGTACAAAAATGAACAAGGGTTTACTAAAATCATTTTTGATAATGTCAAGAATTTCGGAAATAATCGCTCCAAAAGTAAAAAACAATGTGTCCCCCACCCTTTGACTTTTGAACCATAAGTTTAGAAAATATGAAAAAAATCTGAAAAGTAGAACTTTATAAGGACTTTCTAGGAAAAACATTTTGAACTTGGATGGAAGCAACAGTTTTTGTACAAAAAAGACAAAAAGTTGTACAAAATAATTTCTGGACTAAGTTTGTAGTATAATCGTATATGCAAGCATTTTTTTTTAAACTTCGTTTACATATTTTATTATCCTGAACGTATCTTTTTTCAAACAAAAAAAGAATTATTAAAATCGGTTCTCGCAATCCAAAATTACCACCGAAAACTTCTGGCACGTTTTTGTATTAATTAGCAACCCAATTCCCCGAGAGATGGCGCTTTAGGTACTTATTACATTGGGTTGGGTATTATCGAATAGTTCGGTTGGTCTCTCCTTGGCATCGCCTGCCGCGGAGCGTGCAATATTGCATGTTCGCGCACGTACCCACTACCGGGAGCAGGGTTTTAATTTTCCAATGTATTTTATTTTTTGGATGCCTACGTAATATAAAGAACTCTTGTCCTAATTTCATGCTTCTCTGTCGAGTAATATGGATTGTACGTCTTAATATAATATTTTTCATACAAACTGCATTTTCATCTTACATTAACCTAACCAGTTTTTCAACACAATAAATAGATATCTTAATATTTTAATTCAAGACTATTATTAGCAACAGTTCTCAAATAAATAACAACTATTAATTAAATAAGATAACAGTTTATATTTATAATATTCTAATGTTGTATTTTAATATGTTATTTCGTATATTTTATGTTCGTGTCGCAGTGGCTTAGCAACGAGTGGCTGCGCTGGGGGCCGCGGGTTTGAATCCCGCACGGAACAAGCCTACCGTCTACAAATAATTGCTCCAGGTCTGGATGTTTTTCCTTGTGCAATTTATGTTTGAATCTGACTTCATAATATCCCCCCGGCTCCCCCCCGGACCTCTGAGGAGTACAGACGCGTTTTAAACCGAATCTATCGTTGTTTTCAATTAAATTATTTAAAGTGAATTTTGACAAAATTAATTAAATCCAAAAATTAGGAGTGCATAAACAGGGAAGAGCTGAAACCGACCGTTTGCTCCTGGTACTCGGCGCGTTGAGATATCTGCAGCACCGTCACCGCCCATCGCCACTTACTGCCCGCCCCGAGAGGCGTAGCATAGCCCGACCAATACGCTGCATGTGCACCGCTTGTCCTCTGCGTCACCGGTGAGTACCACTTGAATCGTCGCCACCCCATATCTCCTAGTACAATGCCGCTTAGTAGATCGCCTCAGCATTCCGCTTATGACTCAGCGCCAGACATTACGTCTGTACGCGAGACTGACGAGGAATCAGCGTCAAACATTACAAACCGTTTAAAAAGGCGGCGTCAAGATATTGATCTGAATGATTTTATGGAAGAGATTCAGGAATCATTAAAACAAATTAAACAACAACAAGATGCTAAACTCAATTCATTGATGTCTACGATTACCCAAATTAAAGAGCAGAATAATGATATTCGGAATTCGGTCGACTTTATGTCAACTAAATATGAGGAAATAAGAGTAAGATTGGAAGAAATGGAAACAGAACGTAGAAGTAATCTTAAATATATTAAAGTTCTGGAACAAAAAATTGAAAACCTAGAACGTGGGTCTCGATCTTCGAGCATTGAGTTACGCAATATTCCACATGAGCAACCAGAAACAAAAGAGAACCTTATTAAAATAGTAAAAGAAGTTGGTTTGGTTACAAATTCACCCATCCAGACAGCAGATATTAAGGACATTTTCCGTGTCAAGTCGGGTTCCTCAAAGAACAAACCCATCATAGCTGAATTCACATCAGTTTTGACGAAAGAAAAGTTTCTTAATTCCGTTAAATCATTCAAAAAAAAAATACAGGGAATTAACTACTTCAACCATTAAAATTAAAGGGATGCCCCAGCCCATTTACATCTCCGAGAACCTTACACCTAAGGCCAAGCGCATATTCTATCTGGCTCGAGACTATGCAAAAAATAAAAATTATAAGTATGTTTGGGTTAATCATGGAGTTATTTATTTGAGAAAAGCAGAAGGATCTCCTGCTCAGCGTATTAATGACGAAACAGACCTTCAAAAGCTGGAAATATTGGAATCTCGTCAGTGACTAGGCTTGAACAAAATTATCTCAATTTTATTGTACTATTTTTTACTTTAAATTTAATTTTTTGTTACTATATTATTTTAATTGTAAGTCCAAATTGCGCTTTATACATACACAATACAAAATTTGCCTACGCAACACTACACAAATAACATTTAATTGTTTACACAATAATACACATTTACACTATTACCAAACACTACATATTATATTTGCAATGGTAACCTACACTATTACAATAAAACACACAACACTTATATATTTTCTTATATATTTTCACAACTACAAAATAAATTACACAATGATCATTTTTATTTATTATAGCATAATTTTAATGTTTACACAAATTATAATTAATTTTATATTTTTATATATCTTGTATTCAAAAATGAACTTTGAACAAAAACTAGGATGTATATCAGTACTGCATTCTAAGATTGATTTATATTTTATAAGACACATCATATCATTTTGGCCGTGAAACTTATTTTTATTCTACATGGATGATATATTATTATTTGAGGATATTGACACTTCGGGTGATATCAAATGTACCTACGTTGATGATCCAACCAATTGTAAAAGTTATTTGGACCTAACTGAAAAAGACAATCCATTTTCAATCCTATGTGTAAATATACGCAGTATAAATTGTAACTTGGATAGGTTCTTAGTGTTTTTATCTCGGTTAGATTTAATAATTGATATTCTGGTATTCACTGAATGCTGGATCCATGAAGACTCACACATACCAATAATCAATAATTATGAAGCTTTCAGCACTAAGCATACTTTCAATCAAAATGATGGTGTAATTATATACGTTAGGAATATTTTTCAGAATATTGAAGTCTGTGAACCTAATATAGAGGAAGGAATTGTCTTATTGTAAAAATAGATCGTCAATACACAGTCATTGGTACATATAGACCACCAAGTTTTAAAAATGTTAGTCCCTACCTAGACTCCATCGACTGCATATTGCGTGACATAAAAACTAAGCATATTGTTTTCACAGGTGATACTAACCTTGATATTATGTCAAATAGTCCAACATGCTACACCATTGACTATCTAAACATCATGGCTTCCTATGGATTACGTCCTGGAATAAGTGTTCCGACAAGAGATGGTACCTGCCTAGATCATTTTATGGTTAAAACATGTCTTCGAGCACAAACCCTTGTATTCGAACACTTTACGGACCATGCTCCAATACTATTATGTTTAGAAGCATCGTCAATTGGAAAGTGCGATAGAAGCATGTATTTAACTAAGACTAGTATGAACTTCGACAAAATGGAAGAGACACTTAAATCTATTAACTGGTCTGAGTTTTATTATTTACAATCAGCTAATGATGCGGCTCAGTACTTAATCACATTATTGCAGAAAATTATTACAATAAACACAGAAACTAAAAAATATCCCAACAGAAATAGGCCATTAAAACCTTGGATCACCACTGGTGTTGTAAGATCTATACGAAAGCGAGATAAAATTCATAAAAGACTTAAAGATAATATAAATGACGAAGACCTTAAAAACTACTATATACAGTATAGAAATATTTGTAACAAGATTGTAAAAACATTAAAGTGTAACTATTACCAATCTCAACTCGAAAAACATGCAGGAAACAGCAAAGAAACATGGAAAACTATTAAAGAATTGTGTAATCTGAATAAACCAAAATCGAAATCTACGGAACTATTAAGAATCAAAGAAAATCCAACTGACTCCCTTAATGAGGTTAATAAGTACTTTACATCGATTGGTAAAATCCTTGCCAACGAGACTCTTAATAAGTTAAATAAAAGCGAGGCAGATTTAACACGAGAAGCAACTAATAACAATAGTCCTAAAAACTCCATGCTACTGTTACCAACTGACCCAGTGGAAGTAAGATGCGTGATATTGAATCTTAAGAATAATAGTGCTGCAGGTCATGATCAAATTCCTACAAGAATGTTAAAAATATTTCATAGTATTCTAGCGGAGCCAATATCGCATCTATGTAATCTTAGTTTCTCATCAGGAGTTTTCCCTGAGATATTTAAGAAAGCCACTGTGTCGCCTATTCATAAGGCAGGTGATAAAACCCTTGCTTGTAACTACCGACCTATAGCTTTATTAAGTGTCATGTCCAAAATTTTAGAAAAGATTGTTAACAAGAGGCTAATTGGTTATCTAGAATCCAATGAGTTACTATCTCCCAATCAATTTGGTTTTAGAACCGGTAAGTCAACGGAAGACTGTATACTAAACGTGACCTCACAAGTAAATAAGTACGTAGATGAGGGTGACAGATGTGTAGGTGTTTTTATTGACCTACAAAAAGGCATTTGACACAGTGTCAACGTCGATTCTTTTGCGGAGGTTGGAGAACTTGGGAATAAGAGGGACTGTACTGCAATGGTTTCAAAGTTATTTATGTGACAGAAAGCAGTGCGTTAGAGTGGATGGACATTCCAGTAATGACATGCGATGTACATACGGTGTCCCACAGGGCAGTACTCTCGGACCGACATTATTTTTAACTTACGTAAATGACATGACTAAAATTGAGTTAAATGCCGGTAATATAACTATGTATGCTGACGATACCGTAATAATATTTCATGCAAAGAGCTGGGAGCGTGTGCAACAAGTTGCTGAGGCGGGACTGGCCAAAATTTCTAGTTGGCTAGAAAATAATCTACTTTCACTAAACACAACCAAAACAAAATTAATCTGTTTCAGCAAAACTCTAGCGGGTCAACCAAATGACGAATTAAAATTAAAGATTCATACAAGTCCATGTAATAAACTTGATGATGTTCCAATATCTTGTAACTGCCCTTACATAACTAAAACTAACACAATAAAATATTTGGGAATTATAATTGACGAAAAGCTTCAGTGGAAACATCAAATAATATCACTTTAAAAAAATAAGAAAGCTTGTCTATGTTTTTAAGTTACTAAGGCTTGTAGCAAGTCCAAAGTTATTGTTGCAAACTTACAAGACTCTCTGTGAATCTTTAATATGTTACGGTATCTGTTCATGGGGCGGGGCTTGTAAGACAATTCTTGTCGAAGCTGAACGTGCCCAACGATGTATTTTAAAAGTAATGCTATTGCTTCCATTTCGTTATCCAACTACACTATTGTATGAAAAAGCCCGAGTACTAAGCGTAAGAAAACTTTTTTATCTATCAATGCATACGAAGGTACCATCGTATAACTGCACCATGTATCAAAATTGCAAAGAAAAGGACATTCAAATACCCGACCCTAGAACAAGAAGTATTTTTGCGAAAAAGACACTATAGTTACATTGCCCCGCATTTGTACAATAAGTTATACAGGGAATTTAAATTAAACTTAAATAATTACAGCAACCACCAAATAAAGGCAAGGATCAGAGTGTGGTTAGAGAATCTTGATTATGACAGCACAGAAGCACTTATGCCGTAGGTTTACCACAAGCAATACTCACACACATATATTCCAAAGCACACACACCCACTCACACACTTACACACACACCAACACACGAACACACACACACACACACACACACACACACACACACACACACACACACACACAAAACAAGCGCTTAAAATAACATTCTTTTTATTTCTTATTTATATTTCTGTACTTGTTTAACTTACTAAATAACTAAATTATTATTATTATTATTATTATATAGAAATTGACCTTTTGACAAGGCTAACTTTAAGGGGAGGAACTGGTTCCTGAAACACAGTTACACTAGCTCAGGGACCAGGGAATCAATGAACATATGTAAAAAAGGTTGTAATTAAATAAAAAAATAAATAAAATAAAATATAGAAGAAATCCTAGTAGGGGGGTAACGTTTTAAAAAAAACTATAAGCAATTTACTTGCTAAAAAATTCACTGTGGCTGCAATTCTTTAACTAAAAACTTGAGTTGCATACTTCATCTTCATTTTAGGCAATTTATCTTGTTGCATATGATGAATTGTTAATTTATCTTCTTCAACATGAATTTCTAAAAGCATTTTTAAATGTTCCCATTTTGCCATCATGACTTCCCCATTAGAAATGAATCTTATATTTTTACTAATCTAATTATTTCTCAATCCCTTTAATAAATATGGAGGATCATAAATATGGGAATAAAGGTATATTATCAATTACTATACTGCTTTTATAGACTTTATTATGTCTAAAATATTTTTCTTTTATATCTTTTAAAAAGAAAATTAATTGCAGGGACATTAGATGTGCCTTGGTCACAAATTATGGCGACGATAATTAAGCCACATTCTCTTAATC
>CAJQZP010000180.1:0-42821 GCA_907164705.1 Parnassius apollo
TGTCAAAGTTAACACGGAGTACCTTCAGCTTCAGCAGCTACGTGTTATCTTTTCTTTAAAAAAGGCGGCAACGCTCTTTTGAAAAACTACAGAACGATTTCCCTTCTGAGCCACGTCTACGTGCTGTTTTCGAGAGTCACTACGAATCGTCTAGCACGCAGACTCGACGCCATCCAGCCTCCCGAACAAGCCGGTTTCCGAAAAGGCTTCAGTACCTTTTACCTACCTTACCATAGACCACATACATACCCTGCTGCAGATTTTACAGAAGACCGACGAGTACAATCTGCCACTTTACCTCGCGTGTGTGGACTATGAGAAAGCCTTTGATTCCGTCAAAATTTGGGCGGTGCTACAGTCCCTTCAGCTGTGCCAAGTTGACTGTCAGTATATTAAAGTGCTGAAGTATTTGTACAGTAGGGCTACGATGGCCATCCGAGTACCGAACCAGAGTTCGAAACCTATCCAACTGCAGAAAGGTGTAAGACAGGGTGACGTTATATCCCCGAAATTCTTCATCGCTGCATTTGAAGACGTTTTCAAGCTACTGGACTGGAAAGGATACGGTATTAACATCAATGGCGAGTATATCACTTACCTTCGATTTGTCGACGATATAGTCCTTATAACAGAATCGCTGTACAGTGGTAGAGCCACGCAACAGCATTGCTGTTGCACGTATGGGCCAGCTCAAAATTCCGCTCAAGACTACAACTGCTCGGGGCAAACGGAGCAACAAGACCAAGGCGACCCCTGCCACGCTACCCGAGAATATCTGCAATATCAGGGGGACTTCACTCTAACCTAAACGCCTCTACCATCTCAAGACCTCTCCGGCTGATATCTCGTATCTCTCCTACCCGGAGTAAAAACTGTAACACTCCTCTGTGCCTCGGGCTGGATTTTGCCTTTACGTCAGAGAGGACATCTATTCTCGACGCCTCGGTAGTCTTGAAGGTTTGAACCTGACCATCCTTAGGCATTGCGTAGACAGCGACGAGCATCCGCGCGTCTACGGGTGCCTCTATAGGTCCCATAGCGGTAATGCCGAAACAGACCGACTCTTCGATCACCTCCAAATGGCTACAGATTCGTTGCTACAGCAGATCCTCGAACGAACGATCCTCGGCGACTTTAACGCCCATCACGCCGAATAGCTTGGTTCACGTTTCACCGATCATTCGGGGAGATCTGTTCATTGGCATATGGTCTGACACAACTGGTTACTTCGCCTACGCGGATTCCAGATGTGGAGAATCATGCACCTTCCCTGTTGGACCTTCTACTGACCTCTCATCCGGATGGATATCAGATTTCCGTCGACGCCCCTTTGGGCTCCTCGGACCATTTTCTTGTCCGGATTGTACTGCCACTCATGCTGAAATCGCAGTTGCATTCTGCAGGCTGCCGCCGTGTTTGGCGTTATAGGTCAGCCGATTGGGATAGGATGCGGTCTTTCTTTGTATCCTCTTTCCTTGGAAGTTTACTTTTCGCCGGATGATCCCAACGTTGTTGAGGATTCTGTCGCTGATGTGGTACTTCATGGTATGGGACATTTTATTACTCCCTCTGTGGTGCCATCGGAGGCAAATATCAGCCATGGTTTAGTCACTCCTGTAAAATAGCATCATGTTATAAGCAGCAGTGCTAAGAAGCCTGGGCTGACGCATCAACGTCCCGAGATGTAAACACCAGCACTCTAAACTCTAAAAAAGAAGTATAATTCCGCCTGCAGGTCCTTCAAAAGAGTCATTGCCAAGGCAAAGTCAGAGCACATAGGCAGAATTAGCGAGAAACTAGTTCGCTTTCCTTCTGGAACACGTGCATTCTGGTCTCTCGCCAAGGCTGGCCAGGGGAATTTCTGTCAGCTATCTCTTCCATCTCTGCACAGAGAGGACGACTCACTGGCCCATACTGCAAAGGAGAAAGCCGATCTGCTAGGCTGTTTCTTTGCGTCCAACTCGACTCTCGATGACGGGGGGAGTATGCCACCGACCATCCCGCGGTGTGAGTGCTCCATTCCGGAAAAGCAGTTCACACAGCACTCGGTTCGCGAAGCACTCCTCTCCCTGGACATCCACAAGTCGAGTGGGCCTGACGAAATCCCCCCAATTGTACTGAGGACGTGGGCTACAGAGTTCGCACCGATTTTAACACGTCTTTTCCGGTACTTCTACTCCCCAGGCGTAGTCTCAAAATCATGGCAGACGGCTTTCGTCCACCCCATCCCTAAAATAGGTGACCACTCAGATACGTCACACTACAGGCCTATCGCCATCCCATCCTTGTTCTCCAAAACAAAATCCCGCGATGTGAGTGCTCCATGCTGGAAGTGAAGTTCACACAGCGCTCGGTTCGGAAAGCACTCCTCTCCCTGGACATCCACAAGTCGAGTGGGCTTGACGAAATCCCCCAATTGTACTGAGGATGTGTGCTACAGAGTTGGCACCAGTTTTAACACGTCTTTTCCGGTACTCCTACTCCCCAGGCGTAGTCCCAAAATCATGGAAGACGGCTTTCGTCCACCCCATCCCTAAAAAAGGCGACCGCTCAGACCCGTCCAAATACCGGCCTATCGCCATCCCCTCCTTGTTCTCCAAAACAATGGTCCATTGAGTCCATTGTAAACTGCCAACTCGTGAGGTACCTTGAGGATCACCAGCTGATTAGTGATCGCCACTCTATCTAACTCATAGATGGGCAGTGGAGTCCAAGGGGGAGGCATTGGCCGTTAGTTTGGACAATGCGAAGGCCTTCGATCGGGTTGGGCAGAAAGCGCTTCTTTCGAAGCTCCCTTCCTATGGGCTTCCCCAGAAATTATGCAATTGGATCACCAGCTTTCTTGCAGATCGGAGCATCAAGGTCGTGGTAGACGGTGCAAGCTCCGATTACAAGCCTATTAATGCTGGTGTTCCACGAGACTGCGTCCTATCGGCAATGCTGTTTCTTCTACATATCAACGACATATAGCACGCCAATAACAATCATTGCTATGTAGACGATAGCACTGGTTATGCTTTATGCACCGGCTGTGCCAATATTTCTTGGGAAAACGTTACAGAGTACCGGGACAAACTTATATCTGAAGTCGAAACTTTGTTGAACAAAGTTTCGGACTGGGGTCGACTAAATCTAGTCCAGTTTAATCCCCAGAAGGCACAATTTTGCACGTTTACTGCTGAAAACCACTCTTTGTCGTATCCCCTCAGTTTCAAGGCACTCCCTTTGTTGCCTCAGCCAGTATTGGAGTCCTCGGCGTCGACATATCGAGTGACGTGCAGTTTCGTTGTCACTTGGAAGAGAAGGAATAAATTGGCCTCTTAAAAACTTGGCGTGCTCAGCAGAGCAGAACAGTATTTCGTGCCGGCTCACCGCCTGCAACTTTACAAGGCACAGGCTCTCTCTCTGGAATACTGTTCCCATCTCTGGGCCGGGGCTCCCCAGTGCCAGCTCCTTCCATTTGATCGCATCCAGCGCAGAGCTGTTCGAATCGTCGACAGAACGATGCGAAAAATACGCAAAGAGATGCAACACAACATCCTTCGCACGCCAGAATCGAGCAGATCGGAAAGCATTAACATTATGAGTTTACCAGCCAGTGCTCACATTGTGAGTGCTTTCCGATCTGCTCGATTTACTGGTGTTGTGAAGAGATGTTGCATGTTGCATCACTTTGCGTATTTTATCGCATCTATCACGGGGAGTGCTCTGAGGAATAGTTCAGATTGATCCCAGCCGCCAAATTTCGTGAACGCACTACGAGGCAAACGTCCCTGCCGCGTGCTTGGCGATCCACCACTGTACATTTCAGAAGGAGTTTTCTTCCGCGTATGACCTCTCTGTGGAATAGTTTAGCACCGGCGATTTTTCCAGACCGATACGATCTGGGGACCTTCAAGAAAAGAGCTTACTCCTTTCTAAAAGGCCGGCAACGCACCTGAAATTCTCATAGTGTTGCGGTTGGATCATGGGTGGCGGTAGTCACTTAACATCAGGTGAGCCGCATGCTCGTTTGCCCCCCTCTTCTATAAAAAAGGACCTAAGCACTACACTCAATGGCCTCAATGGTGTCTCCCAACGGATAGGTCTTAAGATGAACATGGACAAACCAAAGATCATGTTTAATGTCCATGTCACACCTATGCCGGTAGTTGTTGGGACCACTAAGCTCGAAGTTGTTGACGAGAATGTTTACCTAGGTCAAATAGATCGACTAAGTAAATCCAACTTCGACCGAGAGGTAAATAGACGGGTTCATCTCGACTGGGCAGCGTTCGGGAAATTACGACACATCTTCTCGTCAGGTATACCTCAAACTCTGAAAACTAGATTGTACAACCAGTGCGTGTTGCCAGTGATGACCTTACGGATCTGAGACGTGTCCTTCACTGCTGACCATATGAGGACGCTCAAGGTCGCTCAGCGAGCTATGGAGAGGGCTATGCTCGGAGTTTCCCTGGCTGATAGACTTAGAAATGAGCATATCCGCAGTAAAAACAGAGTGACCGACATAGCCCAACGAATTAGTAAGCTGAGGTAGCAAATGGCCGGCCATATAGCTCGAAGAACCGATAACCGATGGGGAAGAAAGGTTCTCGAGTGGCAGCCTCATACCTGTGGTGTAGGGCGACCCCCCCACTAGATGGAGTGACGCAGGTCGTCACTAAGGTACGGTACGGTAACGGTAAGACATGCAGGAAGTCGATGGATGCAGGCGGCTCAGGACCGTGCTTTGTGGCATTACTTGGGGGAGGCATATGTTCAGCAGTGGACTTGTGAAGGACTGTAATGATGATGATGATGATGATGATCATATCTATTTCCAGAGTTACAATAGCATGGTATGCTAGCTAGCCTAGCTGAGCTTTCACTCTAGATATTTTATTCTGCGTATTATTGCGTGTATTTTAATCTTAGACCTTTGTCTTGGAACATTGCTCCGTTAATAAATGTGGCCGTAAATCTTTAGCTACGGTTATTATGAGGGCATTGAATTAGCGAATATTCGGTTGACTAAAAACAGTATTTTAATTATATTTCACCTTTGACAACCATTTGAAAAGGTTATCATGGTCATTGGAGGTTATCATGGTCATAAGTTATATATTGTTCGGCTGTTATCTTAGACCTTATAAGGCTGTTATATCAAACTAGAAAGGTCTCATAGCTAAGCACGAGCCTTTTTTCAGATGTTTTGCTTAGCCAGTGCTTGTGTTGGCAGGAAATTAAAAATATCATATGAAGTGGAAAGCAATACATGAGCAACTTCAAATCACGCCCTTAAATTAGAACTTCCATTAAATCAGCCACATCAGTATTTCGACCTGTTGTAATTTTTAATATTCTAAAGTTTAAGTGCTTTGTTAAGGAATTTGTGATAAATATTACATAAAATTTATATTATTTGTAGAACACATTACACATACGATATACACAACAAAATAATCATAAAGGTCAGATTTTATGATCCTTGAATTATTTTTGTTACCGGAACAGTTTTTAACGTATGCGTGTTCTGTATTTTTTATATAAACAGAGAGAGTGTTCTAGAGGATTATTGCCCGAACTGTATATGATAAATTAAAGAAGCCGTTGACACGCTGTGGGATAAGGATCATGAGAGCCTTAGCAAAGTAAAGTTTAATACCTAGACCATGAACTAATGGTCATGAGTTAGCAGTCACGTTTCTACTTATATAGTCAACACTTAATTAAAACATTAATTATCTGCTGTAAAGTTATACAAGATGGTATTAATTTAAAGAAAAAATAAAAACTTTTCATGTGTAAAACACTTAAAAAATTGCATATCCAAGTGAAGCGGGTGTCCATTCCGGATGTGGCAAGGTTGTTTTACAGCTTTCACTCATCGTTACTGTCAGATGTTTACCTGTTTAACTAAACAGCGAAAATGTCCTATTAAATAAATATCACTGTTATAATGAAAATTAGTAAATCAGTTAGGGAAGGTGCGTATTTACGCGACTAGGTTTTCATACCAGGTATTTACTTGTAAGAACGCCGACCAAGTGCCAACTCAAAATATTTCTCGATTTGTCGACACTCGACGCGATTCTATTCATTATTTATATTCTGTTACGGATCAGTGTTCTATCAAGGTACGAGTATATATACTTTAAAGGTTTGGATATTTACTATTTTATCAAATGCGATTGCACTGTATGGATCAATTTTCGTCGCGCGACGTCCACCTTCAGATATCAGCGCCAAAAACCAGGGTTCGAGATACTTTCAAGTATTTTCTTCGATACCAGATGCAGGACAGACACTCGATTTTGCAAGTACGACCCATCTCTAAGGAGCCCATTACACAGTAGGTTTTGCTGTCAATTTAACAACAAACACGGTTGTGATCGACGTACAACCTACCGTGTAATGCAGTGATTGACGCCTGCATGTTACGCGTAATGTACGCCTATCTGTCACCATCTGTTTTTTATCAATCATGATTGATGGAATTGATAGACGCCTGAATGAGCATGTAATGTACGCCATAGGTATGCATATATCATATACCCAATACATAGGCATAAATAAGTATTTCGCAGTGGGCATGTAATTGAAATAAAAATTCAACAGTAGTAGTACAATTCTATCATACCTTATTTTATTAAGAGCCGTAAGAACCCGTGGGTCATTAAATCATAAAAAAATTACATGCGCGAAGCAACACACAGCCAGCGCCATCTATGATCGCGCTTAGGAACTAAAATATCTAAACAATTAGTCTAGTGTTCTTAACTACGATTGCCGAACATGAGGTGCCGCATTTGAATTCCGGGTCAAGCCAAAATTAATTATTGAGCTTTTATACCAAGAAATTCTCATGTCATGTCGGGTGACCGTTCCATCAGACTATGAGAGTAAAGGAATAAAGAGTGCACCTGTGCTTGCGCATACACTCGGGCACTGTAATTCTGTCCTGAGACTAAAATTTGGTAATTAATAATAATTATTTTGATAACACTTACTTGTTTGTACAATATTTAATCTCAGAAGTTTATATTTCTAACTTTTACAATATATCTTTGTATATATACTTCTTCTGTCCGTGATTATGTGACTGAACTCCCCCTAAAAGATTGGACCGATTTTGATGAAATTTTGTGTATGTAATAAAGTTAATTCATGAATAGCTTACATTCACAATTGGATCCGGTAGGTGGCGCCCGGTTGTCGAGATCGAAATCACCCGTATGAAGCCGGGGCGGATAGCTAGTTAGCTTATAAAAGTATAGACTACTAACTAAAGTGAACATCCACCTAACAGGTGTTGAAACACGTCATACATTTCACCATATAGTGAGGAGATGCTACGGCCCCTAGACACATATCAATCATCGTTTAAGTACCAAATTGCATAAATGCGTTGTCACACGGTGTTACCGGTTCTCTGCACTCACCATATTGGTAAGTGACACTAATCTATGAATATATCCGATATTTAATTAATTACGATTACATAATATCTGATGAATACATGTTATCATAATTAAATTGAAAACCAACTTTAATGTGTATTACTTTATGATCGATTATAATCATTTTTTTTTTCAAACCATTTTCGCTGAAACGATTCGTAACATGTATGGGACATAAAAAATAAACATAAGAAAAAAGGATTAAAATTAAGGAATTTTGATATTATGTCAAAATAATTAATAATTAATTTTTATAAAAAAAAATAAGTGTATTTAATATTCTTAGAATTAATTATATATTAGTGGCTCAGACTAACGCAAAAAGGATAGACGTAGATAAAGTGTAAGCAGAGCGCATACACTTCAAGTTACGCTGAAAATAAATCAAAGCCATTGTTAACTTCTTGTAAGAACACATGCGCATATAAAATTATTTGCAACCAACAGCATGGTTAGATGTATGTGTGTGCATCTAGCTATTGACTGAACTAAGTTATAAAAAAAGAAAGAAGACAAATGTACTTGAAACGCCTGGGTAAAAAAAGTAAAGTAAAGTTATAGCCTATATACGTCCCACTGCTGGACACAGGCCTCCCCTCATTTCCGAGAGGGTGGACTTTAGGACAAGGAAGTGTCCGCCGCGCTGCCCCAATGCGTGTTGGCTAACTTCACATGTCTTCGAACTATTTTTTTTCTTATTCCTCAGACATGCAGGTTTCCTCACGATGTTTTCCTTCACCGCCGAGCACGTGGTGGTAAATCAACACTTAAAATTGCAATTAACAATTGAACCCGGGTTACTCGCGGTCTGCTATATTTACAGCGAGCGTTAACCATCTGAGTTACCACGGCTCTTAAACGCAGGGGTAAATGCATCTACACTTTGATTTTAATCCAGGATACATACCTAGGCCACAAAGAAAAGCAAGCTGAAATACCTGCTCTATATAAATATCAAATTTATAAGCATGAGTGAATGTGAATGTTCTATGGTCATGTAGAAAGAATGAATGAGGAAAGAGTGACAAAGCAAATTTATATGTGCAGATGTGAAAGGCAGAGTCGGGAAGGGACACCCTAGACGAAAGTTTATCGACCAAATTGGCGATATTTTGAAAATAAAATAAGTCACATTAGAAGTGTACCCTTAAACCTTAGTACCCTTAACTGACGAGCGTGTATGTGTAGATATATGGATTTAAAGGAGGCGAGAGAGCCATATCAGGATCGTGCTAAATGGAAGTCCGTAGTCTCTGCCTACCCCTCTGGGTGATAGGCGTGATTGTTTGTGTATATGTTTTAGTGAATATGTACACTTTTTCAGTAACTTCGTGAAAATTAAACTGTTGAATGGATACAGACGTAATTTTGCAACGTTATTCAATTTCTATTAAATAGTACGGACGCTTTCAACAAAGTTAATTATTTATCAGCAGGTATAAAGGGAAGATTACGCGCTGTGAAGTGAATAAACTAACCGTCGCTCAATTGTACATCTTGAGACATTGCAGGATCCTAAATATCCATTATTTACAAACAGTATTGGAACAAATTAATTTGAAATTAATTTTAAGTAGATAAAAATATGCCTTACCGGTACGAGACGATACAGGGTAGTAAGTATTCTTACATGACTACTATCGAGTAAAATGTGTCTTAAAGTTAAGGTTAAACAGCTTACATACGGCTCACCGCTGGCCACAGGCCCCTCATTTCTTATTTGTGAGAGGGTTTTAAGGCAAGGAAATGTTCGCTGCGCTGCCCAATGCGTGTTGGCAAATTTCACATGTCTTCCAAATATATTTTTTCCAATTTCTCAGACACGAAGGTTTCCTCACCATGTTTTCCCTTGCCGCCGGAAACGTGGTAAGTGAGCACTTAAAACTGCTATTATGAATTTCATTGATGTAGGCGGGAATCGAACATGGGTTGCACTCGTACTGTGAAATTTACAGCGAGCGCTAAGCCACTAAACTACCACGATCACACATATGCCTTACTTGTATGATAATCTCCAAGTTTGTTTCTATGATAAAATTCAACATTACGCTTGATGATAATGTAACGCTTCCCCCCCCTCATAATAATAAATATATAAAATACTAAATGTATTATATTCCCCTTTACATAATAATTGTATATATTTGTGACCAAGATTAATAAAATATATTTTGATCTTTCTAAATGATCTTTCAAAAGGTTTATTAATAGGCCGGTTTTAATATTTTGGCGTGATCGTCTTAACTAGGACCCTTATTTACGTTGTGTTTGTTTAGTAACTTAGTTCTTTTAGGTGTCTTTTGGAAGAATGAATATTCACTAGAGCAATTGAAAGCTGTTGGTAGTGCCTTATAAGCTAAGTGAACCCCGTTCACGAAGACAGGGCTCGAAAAAAGGTTAAGAACATAAAACGTCCCTATTCCACTTGCATCAGGTTTACATTATTAATTATCCCTTCCCGCTCGGAAAAGGCTCAAAATATATTTATACAAAATACCCGATACAAGGGCTTCGCTCCCCTATATTTATTTAAAAAAATGTAGGGGAGGTACACGGCCCCACACACGCCGTGCACGGTGAGCGCCAACCACTTTGATGCACTCCCCCCGTAGGGAACGCTAATTCGGGAACTGGACCGTAGGCCACAGCAAAATAACTGGCGAACCAGTAAAAGAGGCTTGGCCCCTTGTTAGTGCGTAAGCACAAACATCGACCGAAGTCGCGCATGTCAATGCGTGTAAACGCCATACAGAATACGAACGAATCCAGCCACTGTGAATGTACGTCACACGGTTTAGGCAAATAGGCACACTGGCCGTAAACCCTCCGTGAGCGCCACCACCTGCCAGACCGCCGCTCCTGCAGACGTGATGTAAGTGTATGGCATCACCACCAATAGCATGATCAGCACGGCTACTAGCCGCAGAGCGTGTCATGAGTCTACCGCTCACCTCAAGGGAATGGGGTCCCACGTTGTGCGGCTTTCGGCCGCAGCCTTGAGAGTCTCCTCAGATCCTCCCGCCAGCTACCACCCGCATGAGGTCGACACATATGCTCCACCAACCAATACAACGGCAGATATAGCCAAAAGGCAGTTATAAGATAAGAGTAATAATTCGCCATCAGAAAGGTTTTGTATCACTGACGTTGAGTAAATGCATTTTCGATCATGTTTGTCTCACCCACCAACAAGTTGCCTTCAATCATTCAAAGGTGGGAAAGTTACAGAGATATAATATTACGTTGTTATATAAAACATCGTGGAGGGCAGACAGTCTGCAGCCCCGCAATGAAGGGACCCGACTTGGGCAAAGCTACTTAGGTGTGAGTCAAACCAAGACGCAGAGAGCTCCATTGAAAATAGCGTCCCACCAAACAACCACCGCAGAGACGCAATGCTGCAGAATGCAACAAGCATCAATACGACTATCGTCGGGCTTACACCATCCCACGGTCCCCCATACATCCCAGCAGACATCACCACCCGCATACCTCCATCGACCAGAACCACAAGAAAGCGTCGAATCAGGCGCAGCACACCTGCAGATCCATCACAAGACGCAATACCGCAAGTAGCAGTAAGCATCAATGCAACTATCATACGGATGGCGGCCCCTCACAACACACCCACATGATCCCTATCGACTTTGGTAACAAAGTTGGCATTGTTGTTATATAAAAAATATCACCAACGTATCATAGTAGCACGCCACTAAGACGCCAATGAACAAAACACCACGTATCATAGCGCTAATGCACTAAGACATGAAGTTGAGTATGCCTGTTACACTTAAAAGTGCTACCAAACACACTCATCATCCCAATCCGATAGATAGACGACACATCGCTATGCGCAACGACGTCGTCCACAAACAGTATGGGTGTGCGATGTCCACGAGAAAGCCGTATTGCTACAACAAACCCGCTTACCACCGGCACTAAGATGTTAAATGTATACCTCCATCGACCAGAACCACAAGAATGCGTCGAATCAGGCGCAGCACACCCGCAGATCCATCACAAGACGCAATACCGCAAGTAGCAGTAAGCATCAATGCAACTATCATACGGGTGGCGCCCCCTCACAACACACCCACATGACTCCTATCGATTTTGGTAACAAAGTTTTTATTGTTGTTATATAAAAAATATCACCAACGTATCATAGTAGCACACTACTAAGACGCCAGTGGACAAAACTCCACGTATCATAGCGCTAATGCACTAAGACATGAAGTTAAGTATGACTGTTACACTTAAAAGTGCTACCAAACACACTCATCATCCCAATCCGAAAGATAGACGACACATCGCTATGCGCAACGACGTCGCCCACAAACGGTATGGGTGTGCGATATCCACGGGAAAGCCGTATTTCTACAACAAACCCGCTTACCACCAGCACTAAGATGTTAATTGTATACCTCCATCGACCAAAACCACAAGAATGCGTCGAATCAGGCGCAGCACACCCGCAGATCCATCACAAGACGCAATACCGCAAGTAGCAGTAAGCATCATCTCAATCACCAAATCATCTCAAATACTGGACGGTCGGTGTTGTTACGCGTTCCGTAAACTAGCGTTTTAAAATTATATTCCAAACTTTTTCTCATTCAGTGTATCAAAATTTAAATGGTGATCTGATAAATACCATGTAGTGTTATATTACATAACTTTTAATGGGTATAAATATACTAAAATCAGTTATAAAAAATTGTTCCCTACATTGGATTATAAGCGACTTTTGTGCGGTGGATTGATATTCTTATTGCGACGGACTCCAGCGTGAATAGTACGCGACATTCACGGTTGTGTAATGTGCATAAGTGTTCCTTTGGCTTGTAACGTTCATAAGAACTAAAGGGGCAAACGTTATCATAACAAAAGTGAAGGTGTAATTATTTCAATAACAATCTTTAATATAATTTGTTATCTAATAAATCTAAAGATGTCAAAAATGATTTGGGGTTGTTGTACACCACATGGTGATAATAATGAGAAATATATTGTATGTAAAAAATGTAATAAAAAATATCATTACACATGTATGTGCCTCGAGTACTCCGCATATAATGCTGAGATGCGATCCCTTTGGTGTTGTCCTGAATGTTTAAATGCTGCTCCAAAAGCAACAAAACATGATAACACTCCAGTACGCAACGTTTCCACCAGGGGTTGCAAACGAACTACCCCTAACTCTCCTCCGATTTCAAGTGAAAACATTGTTATGAGCAAGGAAATTATTCGTGAAGTGGTGCAGGACATCATTAAAGAGAGCACGAGTAACATAGTTTCAAAAATGCAAGAGAGTATAATCAACATCCTTAATAATGAGCTGAAACCAGTACGGGATGAGTTATTACAGATAAGTGAGTCTATGAATTTTCTTAATAGCCAATATGAAGATATGAAGAGGGAGAACGAATACTCTAAAATGAAAATAAGCGAATTGGAAAAAGAGAAAGACATATTGAAGAGTACAATTAATGATTTAAACTTGCGTGTTGACCTAATGGAGCAGCATGCGCGTCAGAATAATATTGAACTGCAATGTGTGCCAGAGCATAAAAATGAAAACTTATTAAATATCATTACGCAGTTAAGTAAAACCGTGGGTTGTGTTTTGAATGATAATGACATTATACACTACACGCGCATCGCAAAGGTGAATAGAAATAATACTCGTCCACGGTCTATCATTCTACAATTGGCGTCCCCAAGAAAACGCGATGAGCTCCTTGCATCCGTAATTAAATATAATAAAAGAAACCCTGCAAATAAATTGAATAGCACTCTTTTAGGAGTGCCTGGCAATTCTTCTCCTGTATTTGTGGCTGAGCATCTGTCTCCTTCGAACAAAGCTCTTCACGCTGCAGTTAGACTAAAAGCAAAAGAAAAGGGATACCAATATGTTTGGATAAGAAATAGCCGAATCTTTATGCGAAAGAATGATGAAGCAAATTATATCCACGTCAGAAACAAAGACATGCTACAAAAAATAGAATAATTTAGTTATTAAGTAAATTTAGTAGTTAAGTATATTGTGGCTTTTAAACTTTATGAACAAATTATATATAAAATTCACTTCTCTAAATTTGTATTATCAAAATACGCGGGGTTTGAGAACAAAAACTAACTTTTTTTATCAGCAAATTCTTTGTTGCGATTACGATGTAGTAGTACTCACGGAAACTTGGTTAAATAAATCTGTTCTTAATAATGAGCTTTTTGATCAACGATATATTGTCTACAGAAAAGATAGAGAGGATGCTGAATATTGTTCTAAAAAAAGATGGAGGTAGAGTTTTAATCGCTGTATCCAGAAAAATAAAGTCTCGTCGTATGTTTGAGTGGGAATCTAAAGTTGAAGATCTTTAGGTTGTAATAGATGCAACGGTTTCAAAAACTATTCGCAAGATAGCTCTTTGTGTCGTTTATTTACCGCCACCAGTACATTATTCTTTGTTAGAGCATTTTTTAGATAATTGTAGTTTTGTTTTTGAACAATGTGATAGTCATTGTATAATTGGTGATTTTAATTTACCTAGTATTAACTGGAGTTTGTTAGGTCATGTCGCGAGTGATAACAAACTGACAAGACTAAATCAATTCCTAATTGACTTTACACATATGAATGGTTTACAACAACTTAATCATATAGTTAATGCGTCAAACCGAATTCTCGATCTTGTTTTATCTAACTTGCCATCTTGTACTGTGAGCCGTTCTCATAACTCATTAAGTATTATTGATCAATTACATCCACCTCTTGAGGTTGATATTACGTTGATTAATGAAACAAAACTCTGTTTTAATAATAATATTATTAAGTTAAACTTTTACAAAGGGGATTATGAAAAGATAAATAAGGAATTGTCAAAATGCAACTGGGAAAATATTTTTAAGGGTAATCATAGTGTAGATGTCATGCTTGAAACATTCTATTGCAAAATTAACGCCATTATTGCAAAGTTAGTCCCTAAGAAGAAAATAAGAAATAATAAATACCCACCTTGGTTTGATAAAAATCTTATTAGAACCCTTAAAGATAAATATAAAATCAGGTGTCGGTTTAAAAAATATCGAAATCCTATGGATGAATTAGAGTTACAATTATTAAGTTCTCGTTGTGGACGAATGGCAACAGAGTGCTATAATCGTTACATTAGCAACTTGGAGAAGCAAATAGCCAGTAATTCAAAATCATTTTGGTCATTCATAAAAAACAAACGCGGAGGTACTAGTGCATACCCTATTTCAATGTCTGACGGAAATGTAACTGCTACAGATGGGGAACAAGTATGTGAACTATTCTCATCTCAATTTGCATCTGTATATACTGACGGGGTTGACAATGCTTCGAATAATTACGTTCTCTCTAATTATTTAAATTATTTAGAAAACTATAGTCTACATCTTTCGCCTATTGTTATCGATAACGAATCACTTTTAAAAAAAATTAAAAAGTATTGACTGTAATAAAGGTCCCGGCCCTGATGGGATCCCACCCGTTTTTATAGCGGCATGTGCTAAATATTTAGTATCACCCCTGTCATTAATTTACAATAAATCACTCTCAACAGGCATGTTCCCCGGCTAAATGGAAAATTGCAAAGGTTATTCCTATTCATAAATCGGGAAATGAAGATTCAATAAAAAACTACAGGCCCATTTCAATACTGTCATCATTTGCTAAAATTTTTGAAGCTTTGATATGTCCATTTCTACAAGATCATTTTAAGCAATTACTTAGTGATAAGCAACACGGGTTTGTTCAATGTAGATCAACAAACTCTAATCTGGTAAGCTTCACTGAAACTCTTTATGAAGCACTTGATGCCAATAAACAAGTTGACGTCATATACACGGATTTTAGTAAGGCTTTTGATCGCATTTCACATAGTGTACTCCTAAAAAAACTGTCCGCATATGGAATCTGTAATGGTTTAATGCAATGGATCTGGTCTTATCTAACCGACCGTACTTTTTATGTGGTCATCAATGGCTTTAAGTCGAGTTTGCGTAAAATCACATCTGGCGTACAACAGGGATCTCACCTGGGCCCACTTCTGTTTAATGTTTATATTAATGACCTGCCTTTGTGCCTAAAATTTTCTGAATCTTACATGTATGCTGATGACTTAAAATTTTGCAGAATAATTGAAACGACATATGATGCACGTAAACTCCAGTGCGATCTTGACAATATCTTTCACTGGTGTAATTTGAATAAGATGGAACTCAATGCAAAAAAATGTTTCTACGTAAAATTTGCTCGGAAAATGAATCTAGTTCACTACAGTTATCATATAGGCAATAATAATTTACAGGAACTACAAGAGACCAAGGATTTAGGCGTCATATTCGACAGCAAACTCACATTCGTGCCTCATATGGAATATATTACAAAACTTGCCACCAAAATGTTAGGATTTCTTTACAGAAATATTAAATTTTTCCGCAGCAATAACATCAAAATAACGCTCTACAACAATTTAGTACGAAGTATCTTAGAATACTGTTCTGTAGTTTGGAGACCACATTATGCAACGCATTCTTTACGCTTAGAACGAATACAAAAAAGATTCATGTGGCATTTAGTATACTCAAATCGAATTTCAAAAAAAGAAACTTTCTTCGTATAAAAAACAGCTATCTTTTTTCAAAATTACGTCCTTGGCTAATCGCAGACAAATATCCGACTTACTCTTCGTAAGCAAATTATTGAATAATAAAATTAACTGCCCTCAATTGTTGAATAAGATAAAATTTCGCGTACCTCATAGATACCCCCGTAAGAGAGTAATTAATATTAGATCACCTCTTCGTAAAACAGTATTTGGCGCTAATTCCCCGATCTCTAGGTTAAGTAAATTGGTAAATGAACTTCCCCACGCTTTTGATATTAATTCCGACTCACCTAACAAGCTCAGAAAAGAACTACTCAAACATTACGCAAATGTAATAGATTAAGTTTTTGTATTTTTTTTAACGTTTTGGTTTTCTGTAACTATGTAATATTCTTGATGTTTATTCCAGTGCATGTTGTAATCACCTATAATAGTTTGTAGCATTTAAAGTAATACCCTATCTATGTATGTATGTAAATTATAATTTAACAATGTATACAAATGTTGGTGATGCTTTAATAAATAAAAAAAAAAATCAATGCAACTATCATACGGGTGGCGCCCCCTCACAACACACCCACATGACTCCTATCGATTTTGGTAACAAAGTTTTTATTGTTGTTATATAAAAAATATCACCAACGTATCATAGTAGCACACTACTAAGACGCCAGTGGACAAAACTCCACGTATCATAGCGCTAATGCACTAAGACATGAAGTTAAGTATGACTGTTACACTTAAAAGTGCTACCAAACACACTCATCATCCCAATCCGAAAGATAGACGACACATCGCTATGCGCAACGACGTCGCCCACAAACGGTATGGGTGTGCGATGTCCACGGGAAAGCCGTATTTCTACAACAAACCCGCTTACCACCAGCACTAAGATGTTAATTGTATACCTCCATCGACCAGAACCACAAGAATGCGTCGAATCAGGCGCAGCACATCCGCAGATCCATCACAAGACGCAATACCGCAAGTAGCAGTAAGCATCAATGCAACTATCATACGGGTGGCGCCCCCTCACAACACACCCACATGACTCCTATCGATTTTGGTAACAAAGTTTTTATTGTTGTTATATAAAAAATATCACCAACGTATCATAGTAGCACACTACTAAGACGCCAGTGGACAAAACTCCACGTATCATAGCGCTAATGCACTAAGACATGAAGTTGAGTATGCCTGTTACACTTAAAAGTGCTACCATACACACTCATCATCCCCATCCGAAAGATAGACGACACATCGCTATGTGCAACGACATCGCCCACAAACGGTATGGGTGTGCGATGTCCACGGGAAAGCCGTATTGCTACAACAAACCCGCTTACCACCGGCACTAAGATGATATGTCTAGGACACATCGGTTAGCGAGTCCAAGTTTACCTCGGACCAATTGCTCGTGAAGCAGCACACACGCCACCATAATATTCCTTTTCAAGTCCCTAATAAGGACTAGTCATTTTGCTACAGTACTAGGAGCAGTCAGTCACCCGACCACCTCATACAATGCTTATGCATCAAGGAGCCCTCCTATAATATTGCTTTTGTATCATAGACCTTACTTTCATAAGTCATGTATATATAGGATTCGAACCCACGACCCTACTATTGTAATGCATATTAATCATAGAGACCTTCTATAGTATTGCTTTTGTATCATAGACCTTACTTTCATAAGTCATTAATATATAGGGTTCGAACCCACGATCCTACCATTGTAATGCAAATTCATCATGGAGACCTTCTTTAGTATTGCTTTTGTATCATTGAGTTTAATATCATAAGTCCCTACTATCGGACTAGTCATTGTGCTACAGTACTTCAGGCAGTCGGGCTCCCGACCACCCCATATATATGTACAACTGCAGGTATGTACCTCCGACAGCTTCCTCCATACAAGACATCTATACGTGAACACCTTCCATAACTTAGGAAAATTTTCTTTAATACATGAACTCCTTCAACAACTTAGAAATAAAAATTTTTCTTTTATACACGAACACCTCCCATGACTTAAACAATTTTTAACAAATTTTCTAATTATCTTATAAACGTTATTTAACTTAATTTTATAATATTTTTTGACTTGTATTTCTATTATTTGTCTTATTTTAAATATTTTTTCAAGTTTTTAAATAAATTTATTTATTACGAAAAACAATAATTTTGCCTTTAATTTACTATGTTATTGGGATAATGTCTAAAATATATTAACTTTATGTTTATTAATTTAACTTAATTGCTTAATATATATCTTTTACACAAAAACTCTCCGATCACACTCTTGATCTCATGGCTGTTAGACGGGAGATGAGGCTGCAATCGTCAACAGATTTGACAGCATACAGGCAACTGAACAGACAGATCTCCAAATGCATACGGCGAGACTTACGCAACTTTAATACTTCTCGTATTAAAGAAGCGATCGAGCGGAACCAGGGCTCCAAAGTCTTTGCCAGAGATCTGTCTGCCAGAAAGAGCCAACTGTCAAGGCTGAAGACTGAGTGTGGCAACATCGTTTCCGGGACACCTGAGATTTTGAGTGAGATTGAGAGGTTCTATGGGCAGCTGTACACATCATCGTTGGAGCCACACGCAAGTGTGAGTAACGACCCAAGAGCAAGTCTTATCCGACACTATTCCGATGATATCCCGGACGTCAGTCTAAGCGAGATTAGAATGGCTCTCCAGCACCTTAAAAACGGCAGGGCCCCAGGCGAGGATGGAATTACAGCGGAGCTTCTGAAAGCGGGTGGAACACCGGTACTTGAAGTCCTTCAGAAGCTCTTCAATTCCGTCCTCCATGGTGGCACTACTCCAGAGGCGTGGAGCAGAAGTGCGGTGGTCTTGTTCTTTAAGAAAGGCGACAACGCTCTCTTAAAGAACTACAGACCGATTTCCCTTCTGAGCCGCGTCTACGTGCTGTTTTCGAGAGTCATTACGAATCGTCTCGCACGCAGACTTGACGACTTCCAGCCTCCCGAACAAGCCGGTTTCCGAAAAGGCTTCAGTACCATAGACCACATACATACCCTGCGGCAGATTGTACAGAAGACTGAAGAGTACAATCTGCCACTTTGCCTGGCGTATGTGGACTATGAGAAAGCCTTTGATTCCGTCGAAATTTGGGCGGTGCTACAGTCCCTTCAGCGGTGCCAAGTTGACTGTCGGTATATCGAAGTGCTGAAGTGTTTGTACAGTAGGGCTACGATGGCTATCCGAGTACAGAACCAGAGCTCGAAACCTATCCAACTGCAGAGAGGTGTAAGACAGGGTGACGTTATATCCCCGAAACTCTTCACCGCTGCATTGGAAGACGTTTTCAAGCTACTGGACTGGAAAGGATACGGTATTGACATCAATGGCGAGTACATCACTCACCTTCGATTTGCCGACGATATAGTCCTTATGGCAGAATCGCTGGAGGACTTAAGCACTATGCTCAATGACCTCAATAGTGCCTCCCAACGGATAGGTCTTAAGATGAACATGGACAAAACAAAGATCATGTTCAATGTCCATGTCACACCTATGCCGGTAGTTGTTGGGAGCACTATGCTCGAAGTTGTTGACGAATACGTTTACCTGGGACAAATAGTCCGACTAGGTAAGTCCAACCTCGACCGAGAGGTCAATCGACGGATTCAACTCGGCTGGGCAGCGTTCGGGAAATTACGGCATATCTTTTCGTCAGGTATACCTCAATCTCTAAAAACTAGATTGTACAACCAGTGCGTGTTGCCAGTGATGACTTACGGATCTGAGACGTGGTCCTTCACTGCTGGCCGTATGAGGACGCTTAAGGTCGCTCAGCGAGCTATGGAGAGGGCTATGCTCGGAGTTTCTCTGCGTGATAGACTCAGAAATGAGGATATCCGCAGTAAAACCAGAGTGACCGACATAGCCCAACGGATTAGTAAGCTGAAGTGGCAATGGGCCGGCCATATAGCTCGAAGAACCGATAACCGATGGGGAAGAAAGGTTCTCGAGTGGCAGCCTCGTACCGGTAGGCGTAGTGTAGGGCGACCCCCCACTAGATGGAGTGACGACCTGGTAAGACATGCAGGAAGTCGATGGATGCAGGTGGCTCAGGACCGTGCTTTGTGGCATTACTTGGGGGAGGCCTATGTTCAGCAGTGGACTTGTGAAGGGCTGTAATGATAATGATGATATATCTTTTAAGACTATTTTTGACGCCCCTTTATATTGAATTTAATTATTAATAATAATATTGGGCCGTCACAATAAGTAGATGATGTGATCCGAAGACACATTTAAATCGAGTGAACAAAAACCAAATGGCAGATACAAATAGCTGCCAATTTCAAAAGGGCGTACCGCAATAAAATTACCAAAAATTTATTTTAAATTTAAAAAAAAAATACAGAACTTTAATTTTTATTTAAAATACATGTTTTTGCTACAATTTGCTAAAACTCAGCAAGTTTTTAAAATCTGACAATACCGCGTTTGCGTTTTAATCACTGTTTCTGACGAACGAAAGTTAAACTGAAAAGTGAAGCCTGGGGTTAACAAGGTCAAAGTCGTGACCTTGTTAACCCCAGGCCCGCGCTACATAAATGTTGCCATGTAAGTTTTCTCATTCAATAAAATTTTAGTTTATTTTTAGCAAGGTTATATTTTTTATTGATTCTGTAAAAAGGATCACATGGACAGAATCATGATATAACGGTACCTAAAAGCACTGTTTTGAGTAAAACAATAATAATATTTTTTATTCGTTGATTTAACCACAACTTTATCATTACATATTTTTTTTAATTAAAAAAAAAACTACACCTCCACACTAGGATTTTCTCCTGTATCGTGGGGGCAGTTTACAAACACAAATGTCACAAGGACAGACATCCAGACTCGAAACAATTACTTGTAGGCCCTTCAATCAACAGTTGGTATTGTTGATCAAACTGTAGGCCATACAAATACTTGTTGCGTGCGGGATTCGAACCAGCGGCCTTAGCGCTATAAGTCATAGCTAAGCCACTGCGCCACGGACCCTTCAAGACTAGAAAATGTTTCGTGCTTTAATTTCATTAATTTAAAAATAGGAAGTGCAACAATTATACAATAAACTTCATTTACATTACATAATATTCGCCAGAAATCACACGAACCCTGTTCGCCGTGTATAACTAACGTGAATACATGGATTCTTTTTGTCACAAATACATACATTACACAAACACAAACCTATACTATAAGAAACGATAACGTACAATTTAACTGCCGTTAGACACAGTAATGGCTTGTCAAATATAGATATGAAATATCAGAAAATAATATCCTCTGTTTTAATAAGCAATTTTGTTAAAAAAATCGTTTTAAGGATCATAGGACTACGGGCGTTGTCAAAATCAACTGAGAAAACCATCAATGATTAATTATTACAATAGAATAAAAATAGACTAGAATTATATTTTATTTAATATAGGCATATGTTCAGCAGTGGACTTGTGAAGGGCTGTAATGTCGACATCGATGATAATGACATGTTTGAAATAATCTACTTTGAAAGTATTTTTTTACGTTTACTACTTATTCGGAAAAATCCTATTCCCTCGGTAAGAAACCAGTAAAATCCTAACGGGATTTTTTCTATAAAGTAACACTATACAATTTAAACATAGTTTGTTTGACTATTTAACTTAACTATAACAAAACTCATTTAAAGAAACTGTGTAGTCTTATCATTACAATGTAATGATCTTTTTTCACTTGTATCTATTAAATTACCTCCAAAGTAATAAAGCTAACATTTTCACTATAACGTCCTACACGGCTGACTGGATAATTCGTCTCAATTTCGAAAGTGTCATGATCACTAATCTGCATCTTCAGTAGGTCAGTGTGCCTGTTGTACGGCTCACACTCCATGTGCAAAGTAACGTCGGTAAACAAAAAGAGGGTTTCGGTGAGCTATTTCAGTCAACTACTTTATTCGAAACTGGCTACCCATCGGTCGCTGTTCTGCCATTTCAGATTAGTGGAGCGGTGAGTATCACTCTTAAAACCGAATTACCACCAGACTCTTTACATTGTAAACAAAAAAATTATTAACTCGGCCACAGTGCCTCTTATTCGGCCCAGATATTGTGATATTATGCATGAGTCATTTTTGTTAATAAATATATAAATTATTAATTATCCGATCTCATAGTCACCTATACCAGATATAGCTATAAAACATCATCTCTACAAAATAAAAACATTACATAAATATGACCTTTATGGTTTAAATCGTTCAGAAGTTATACGATCACTAACAGTCAGCATCAACGATTAAATTGTATACCACGTTAATATAATTTAATAACAACTTTTGGTATCCATCTTCCATATTTGTCACATAGGTCTCGAAGGAGACAATAGAAGGAAGCGAGAAGACCAGCATAATTCCACACAGACCATAATTCGGCTCTTTCGAAATGTGAGTGATGAGAACTGGAGATCCTGGTAGCGAGACTCTCTCGGTTCTGGGGAGGGGGGGAGGGCAATGCTTATGTCTGTGTAGCCTTCGACTACGAAGGCCTCTTAATTTATATTATGCTATTATTTTATTTAACTTAACTAACAATAACTTTTACTGTTACTCAAGTTAAATAAAACACTTGTAAAACCATTGTAAAATCTCTCAAATCTCAGTTTTTTTGCAAACATCGCTAAACATATGTGTGACGTATGAAAAACTACTATGCCCAAATTTCTCCTATAAGGTAATCTCTGGGGACGCCTTTATTCAGCAATGAACTTTTAAAAGCTGTAGTAAATCTTTTTTTTTATTATTATTTCCAACATTATCTATTAAATTAAGACCATTTGCACTGTTAAATCTGTTGCGAAACACAATCTATCCTTTTATTCAATTGTATTATTGACGATGTCAGCCTCTATGTAAGTAATTGTCGCTACCGTAATATCGCTTTGATTCCAGCTTCTGCTTAATTAATCCGGTAACATACACTAGAATAGCGTAATATTACAACAGTATTACATTTCAAATTAATTGTGAAATTGTGCAAAAAATTGTGAATAGCCAAACAAATGTGATTTATAGTTTCTGTTGGGTGTGAATAACGCACACGCATATAAAAAAGCCCTTGTGCACTTTAGTACACTTAGGTGGACACGAACTGAACTTAACGGCCTAGATAAAAAATTCTGCACTATTATGTCGTCAGCAGAAAAGCATTGTTTTAAAAAAAAGTTAATAAACTAAACAGCCTCTGATTATCTCAAATGTAAATAACGTCACGTTAACAGAACTGTCCAGGCAAAGTCTGGGCGGGTCGCTAGTATTTTATTTCTTAAGCCTGTGAGAAAATAAAATCCGTTCAGCTTCAAGTATTCACTGTGGGGAAACAGGCGCTGTATGATCATTGCACAGCGTACCGCAGCTACGGGACTGTGCGACGATCAACTATTATACATTTACATTTTCTCTAGACGTTTACGTATATTTTTTTAGAAATTACATTTTAAAGATGTCAATAATACAGCCACGACAATATTTATAATTGTGACATCACGTGTACTGTTCAGCGCTGGTGTCAACCGTGTAGTGGCGGCGGAGGCATGTCCACTAGCCCACATCGCCCGTGGGTGTCGTAAGAGGCGACAGCCGCTGTCGAACCGAACCAGGAGATGGGCAGCGGCATTCTCCCGATGACAACTCAAAGTAATAAAAACTGCAGATTATATCTATGGGGGAGATCTTTGTTTCGCATATGCTTACTGGTGGTCTTTTATAGGCTGTAATGGTTGGATACGCAATTAGCCATATTGAATTCGTAAGTACATTAATTACCTATTCAATTACTTAGTATGACGTTAATGTAACAATGTAGCTACTGTTAACTTTAACAGTTAGTTGGAGTCGTTTCCTGCCTGGTGGCCTGCCTGAGCGGGCACCGCCCTCTTGTTTGTTTCTGTCGACAAATAGCTGTGCTTGCTCTGCTGTGTCTTCTCTGAATGGTATGGACACCAGTGTAGTTATGGGCTATGAGGCATTCCATCTTACTCCACAGAGATGACAACGCATCTGTAGGCTCCCTTGTTTGAAGTCGAGCAGGTGCCCAGGGACTACAGAAGTACTTACCATCAAGTGGTTCGTTTATCATTTATTATATTAAACTAGCTCTGAATTAAGCGGTTGTGTTGATTCCCATACTCACTAGTGGGTTGTGGTTAGACGGCTAAGCGCGTCTTTGTTTATTTAGAACCCACGGAACGGAAAGCAGCGGCTTCCTTTTAGGCAGGCCGCTATCGTGACTTGATATTTTTCTCTTTTCTCCACGGAGTTTTCAATTATAAAAATTTATAACAGAAGCTTCTTCAAAAGCGTAAATTTTTTTATAATACACCAAAACTCAATGCTCCGCCTTGAAACGGGCCATCTGCTTGACGCTAATAAAGAGGTCTCTTTTTCCGCGTTATTATAATCTAAGAGCTTCAAGGCAAGATTAGATAGATACCTACGCTAAGATATTAAGATTAACGATAATCTAAAGTTCATCATTTATCGCCACTTATTTTATTACGTAGTGAAGCCACGCTGCAGTTATATTTTACGTGTAATACGAATGGGTCTGCTCAATCGAGGCAGGACCACGCCCTCACGGAATATCAGCGTAAAATAGCGTAATGCTGCTTTATTTCGTATGGTGAGTGTAGAAAACCGAAAACCCTTTTTACTGGAATCGAGGCATTACATCTTAGTCCTCAGGGGTGACAACGAATTTGCATTTTGATTCTTAATTAAAGATAAATGTAGATGTTTATGTGCTACATCATCCACTTACCATCAGATGGACTCTGTGCTCGTTTGTCACCACTCACAGCACTCACGAGCAGTCAAGCACTCACTTATAATGTTATTATGTATGTATATATATATGTATGTTAATGTTGTAGCGAGTTAGGCGGCCAAATATAATGAGATATGAGAGAAAATTTGGTATAGAAATTGTATGATAAAATTCACAGTTTTAATAATTAAATCATCATGTTATTTTTATAGAATAGGATAGAATCATTTTTATTCAATTTAGATTACAAAGTTCAATACAGGTGGCAAAATTCACCCAAAGAGCAATCCACTCGTGGTAGGGAGGCCAATTTTCAGCTGGACTTTTATATGTATTTCTTTTATGTGGATTGATAGATTAGAAGAATACCGAAAATCATCATCATTGGACATCCAAATTTCTATCCTCGATTTAAAATTAAATTATGTATTAAGCATTAAGATCTTTTTTATTATCAGAATGTTATCAGAAGGATGCTGCAAGCTGTAACCTATCTCAAGGATAAGTTCTCCTCTGTGCTCTTATGATACCTAAAGGGTAATATTATATGGTAGTGAATATTCTTGCTCTACCATTTCACGGAAAAATAGTTTATTCTACCAAAATACTACTATCTACCATTATACTTTATATATTATAAGGACTTCATTGTAGCTTTAATATAAAAATCAGTTGTTTTTTCAACAGAAACACATGATTTCCGCTTAATATACTTAACGCAATTAAAATCACGTCAATCAAAATAAAGTTATTTGAAGGACCAGCTAGCGATTGGTGTCAGATAAAGGAAAGTTATAGGGGATTCCCTCGCGTTAAGTTAATAGTGCGTCAAGTTCTCTGTTGACAAAATCTTCACGCTTCAATGGCGTATCGTATATCGCCTGACGTATATAAAATAGTATAAAAGTTTCTCAAGAAATGTGTCGGTTAAAGCAAGAAATTTATCTTTGAATAGTCAGTGCTATTAACTAATAAGAAGTTACAGTTCGTTAACATCTTTGCGCACTGGCTAAAGCTTTGGTCGCGCCTCTGCGGGCCGCGGGTTTGAATCCCGCACGGAACTGATGTTTGTACATCCTACAAAATGTAATCGTTCCGGGTTTGTGTCCATGGATATATATGTATGTAAACCAAATCCACAATCAAAGAGAATGTTACTGCAGGTACCGTTTTTATGAAATATTAAACTTTATTAAAAAAAAAACAAAATCGAACAAAAATGGGACAAACACACCGCATAAAAATAAGTGTATTTCAAAACATCGATTAAAATATTCTATTTTTATTTACAGTTATTTTATAAATTTATTTTATATATTTTAATTTAAAAAAGCCAACAACTGTTTAATAACAACATCCGTTCTGTATTAGTTAGCTTATATTTACGAAAATTTGATTTTGTGTAATGTATGAATGTGTGGGTGTTTATATACTAATATTATTGTTTATGGTAAAGCATTTTATAGAAATATACTGAGACTACCATTTTATAGAGATACCGACCATCTCTAAATAAAGCGTTTGGTATATGTAAAAATTGGATCCATTTTTACTGTAAACGAGGTATTCCTTCTTAATCCACAACACAACACATCTGCATTTTGAATCTTAACCAAAGATAGGTGTATGTATCTTTGGTTAACATAAGTGATGACCACAATATACATTTGTCATCAGGTAAACTGTGTGTTCGTATTGTAACGCTTCCCCCCTCTCATAATAATAAATAGATTAGATTAAATATAATTAATTCTCCTTTATAATAAAAACTATATATATGTGACTAGGATAAATAAAATATTGTGACGGCCCAATATTATTATTAATAATTAAATTCAATATAAAGGGGCGTCAAAAATAGTCTTAAAAGATATATATTAAGCAATTAAGTTAAATTAATAAACATAAAGTTAATATATTTCAGACATTATCCCAATAACATAGTAAATTAAAGGCAAAATTATTGTTTTTCGTAATAAATAAATTTATTTAAAAACTTGAAAAAATATTTAAAATAAGATAAATAATAGAAATACAAGTCAAAAAAATATTATAAAATTAAGTTAAATAACGTTTATAAGATAATTAGAAAATTTGTTAAAAATTGTTTAAGTCATGGGAGGTGTTCGTGTATAAAAGAAAATTTTTCTAAGTTGTTGAAGGAGTTCATGTATTAAAGAAAATTTTCCTAAGTTATGGAAGGTGTTCACGTATAGATGTCTTGTATGGAGGAAGCTGTCGGAGGTACATACCTGCAGTTGTACATATATATGGGGTGGTCGGGAGCCCGACTGCCTGAAGTACTGTAGCACAATGACTAGTCCTATATTAGGGACTTATGATATTAAACTCAATGATACAAAAGCAATACTATAGAAGGTCTCCATGATGAATTTGTATTACAATAGTAGGGTCGTGGGTTCGAACCCTATATATGAATGACTTATGAAAGTAAGGTCTATGATACAAAAGCATTTACACACACAATACAATCTACATTGACAGAAGGTCTCCTTGATGCATAAGCATTGTATGGGGTGGTCGGGTGACCGACTGCTCCTAGTACTGTAGCAAAATGACTAGTCCTTATTAGGGACTTGAAAAGGAATATTATGGTGGCGTGTGTGCTGCTTCACGAGCAATTGGTCCGAGGTAAACTTGGACTCGCTAACCGATGTGTCCTAGACATATCATCTTAGTGCCGGTGGTAAGTGGGTTTGTTGTAGCAATACGGCTTTCCCGTGGACATCGCACACCCATACCGTTGTGGGCGGCGTAGTAGCGTATAGCGATGCGTCGTCTATCTTTCGGATTGGGAAGATGAGTGTGTTTGGTAGCACTTTTAAGTGTAATAAGCATACTCAACTTCATGTCTTAGTGCATTAGCGCTATGATACATGGAGTTTTGTCCATTGGCGTCTTAGTAGCGTGCTACTATGATACGTTGGTGATATTTTTTATATAACAACAATAAAAACTTTGTTGCCAAAGTCGATAGGAGTCATGTGGGTGTGTTGTGAGGGGGCGCCACCCGTATGATAGTTGCATTGATGCTTACTGCTACTTGCGGTATTGCGTCTTGTGATGGATCTGCGGGTGTGCTGCGCCAGATTCGACGCATTCTTGTGGTTCTGGTCGATGGAGGTATACAATTAACATCTTAGTGCTGGTGGTAAGCGGGTTTGTTGTAGCAATACGGCTTTCCCGTGGACATCGCACACCCATACCGTTTGTGGGCGACGTCGTTGCGCATAGCGAAGTGTCGTCTATCTTTCGGATTGGGATGATGAGTGTGTTTGTAGCACTTTTAAGTGTAACAGGCATACTCAACTTCATGTCTTAGTGCATTAGCGCTATGATACGTGGAGTTTTGTCCACTGGCGTCTTAGTAGTGTGCTACTATGATACGTTGGTGATATTTTTTATATAACAACAATAAAAACTTTGTTACCAAAATCAATAGGAGTAATGTGGGTGTGTTGTGAGGGGGGCGCCACCCGTATGATAGTTGCATTGATGCTTACTGCTACTTGCGGTATTGCGTCTTGTGATGGATCTGCGGGTGTGCTGCGCCAGATTCGACGCATTCTTGTGGTTCTGGTCGATGGAGGTATACAATTAACATCTTAGTGCTGGTGGTAAGCGGGTTTGTTGTAGCAATACGGCTTTCCCGTGGACATCGCACACCCATACCGTTTGTGGGCGACGTCGTTGCGCATAGCGAAGTGTCGTCTATCTTTCGGATTGGGATGATGAGTGTGTTGGTAGCACTTTTAAGTGTAACAGGCATACTCAACTTCATGTCTTAGTGCATTAGCGCTATGATACGTGGAGTTTTGTTCATTGGCGTCTTAGTAGCGTGCTACTATGATACGTTGGTGATATTTTTATATAACAACAATACCAACTTTGTTACCAAAGGCGATAAGAGTCATGTGGGTGTGTTGTGAGGGGGCGCCACCCGTATGATAGTTGCTTTGATGTTTACTGCTACTTGCGGTATTGCGTCTTGTGATGGATCTGCGGGTGTGCTGCGCCTGATTCGACGCTCTCTTGTGGTTCTGGTCGATGGAGGTATGCGGGTGGTGATGTCTGCTGGGATGTATGGGGGACCTTGGGATGGTGTAAGCCCGACGATAGTCGTATTGATGCTTGTTGCGTTCTGCAGCATTGCGTCTCTGCGATGGTTGTTTGGTGGGACGCTATTCTCAATGGCGCTCTCTGCGTCTTGGTTTGACTCACACCTAAGTAGCTTTGCCCAAGTCGGGTCCCTTCATTGCGGGGCTGCAGACTGTCTGCCCTCCACGATGTTTTATATAACAACATAATATTATATCTCTGTAACTTTCCCACCTTTGAATGATTGAAGGCAACTTGTTGGTGGGTGAGACAAACATGATCGAAAATGCATTTACTCAACGTCAGTGACACAAACCCTTTCTGATGGCGAATTATTACTCTTATCTTATAACTGCCTTTTGGCTATATCTGCCGTTGTATTGGTTGGTGGAGCATATGTGTCGACCTCATGCGGGTGGTAGCTGGCGGGAGGATCTGAGGAGACTCTCAAGGCTGCGGCCGAAAGCCGCACAACGTGGGACCCCATTCCCTTGAGGTGAGCGGTAGACTCATGACACGCTCTGCGGCTAGTAGCCGTGCTGATCATGCAACTGGTGGTGATGCCATACACTTACATCACGTCTGCAGAAGCGGCGGTCTGGCAGGTGGTGGCGCTCACGGAGGGTTTACGGCCAGTGTGCCTATTTGCCTAAACCGTGTGACGTACATTCACTGTTGCTGGATTCGTTCGTATTCTGTTTGGCGTTTACACGCATTGACATGCGCGACTTCGGTCGATGTTTGTGCTTACGCACTAACAAGGGGCCAAGCCTCTTTATACTGGTTCGCCAGTTATTTTGCTGTGGACTACGGTCCAGTTCCCGAATTAGCGTTCCCTGCAGGGGGGGGGTGCATCAAAATGGTTGGCACTCACCGTGCACGGCGTGTGTGGGGCCGTGTACCTCCCCTACATTTTTTTAAAAATAAATGTAGGAGAGCGAAGCCCTTGTATCGGGTATTTTTGTATAAATATATTGTGAGCCTTTTCCAAGCGGGAAGGGATAAATAATAATAAATTAATAATGTCAACCTGATACAAGTGGAATAAAGACGTTTTACGTTCTTAACATTTCTCGAGCCCTGTCTTCGTGAACGGGGTTCACTTAACTTATAAGACACTACCAACAGCTTTCAATTGCTCTAGCGAATATTCATTCTTCCAAAAGACACCTAAAAGAACTAAGTTACTAAACAAACACAACGTAAATAAGGGTCCTAACTAAGACGATCACGCTAAAAATATTACAAACGGCCTATTATTAAACCTTTAGAAAGGTCATTTAGAAAGACCAAAACATATTTTATTAATCTTGGTCACAAATATATATAATTATTATGAGAGGGGGGGGAAGCGTTACAATTTGGTGCCGTGACCAGGATATATTTTAAAAAGAAGGTCGTCTGTATAAGAATTATGAAGTAGGCGTTATGCCTACAATTTGTTGTCCGTGAAATGGAAAGGTGTCTTGGAGGATGGTGTTTGCTGGGGGTGGTTGTGAGTCTGGGGGTGGGGCTTTAATGTTAATATTGATTTTTTTTGTTATAAAAGGTGTGTGCATAGTTAATGCAAAATAAAATATAAAGTGAAATAAATGAGAAGACGCAGTAACATTTGTGTAAGTGAAGGACATAACAGTGCTAAAAACTGATAAAAGTATATAAATATAAAATGGATAAAACAAAGAAAAGTTCTAACTTAGTGAAGGCTAAGCCTAAAAATGAATTTAGGATGCTTAAAAAATTAATTAAAAATGCAGTGAAAACCTTTGAGGTTAAATAATTTCTCGAAGAAAAGTTTATTATCCAAACGAAAGTTCACCAAATTAAAGTAAACCAAGAAGAGGTGTACGGGGCGAGCACCTCACATGTCACTGATCCTAGACAAAATATTTTATATAACATACATAATGTGACAATAGAAAGCTGAAATTAGAAATGAAAATACTCATCCAGTAACATTTTATAAGATCTCACCAATTAATTAAAGGACGTTCCTTCTAATCTCTATATAATCGAAGGTTATGAGCAAGATTTAACTTAAATTTTTAGGAAAACTATTAATTTAAGTATTTTATTATATTAATTCATTAAATCAAATAATGTTATGTGTGATATTTGTAATAATTTAAATTAAATAGAGAGAATTATAAACCCGGGTCAGTACGCCTAACTCAATAACATTAATAAGTTCAAGCAGAGGCAAGTCGCATTAGAAACACAAAATTTGATAAGCGTAATAAATTAATGAAATATCACATTGGCGATTTAGTAAAAGTTTCTAGATCTAGTAAATCAGATGCAGATAACAAAGTTATGAGTAAATTTAATTTGGCGTATTAAGGGCTTTATATAATAGCAGCCGTACCATCTTACAATATACTTTAATATACCTTAGCAAGCCCAGAAACAAATGAAATTAGAGGAAATTTTAATGCTATTCATTTATTAAAATATTTTAAATAATAGGTTTGGCTTATATACATTCTAGAATAAATACTGTAATATAATTTGGTCCCGTGGGGGCCGTTTGAAAAAAAAAATATAGATTAAAATTATTAAAGTTATGAGCAAGACACAAATTAATTAAAAATAAGAAAATGTTGTAATAATTTTATTAATAACTATCTGTAAATATAGATTGTAAGATAATTTTGTAAAATATGTTTTTATTGAATAAATTTGGGGAGTTGGGTCAGGGGTGAATGGCTCAATCACATTTATTCTGTGGGTGTGTAGCATCTGATTTTAACTCATAATCAAAATACTGTACATATAAAGAAAGCATTGCTGAATTATTAAAAATATATTTTAAAGATTTTAAATGTAAGTCAAAAACTAAAGAGAACCACTATATTAACAACATAAATACAATACGTTTATCAAGATAACGATTTATGGTTTATCGCATTGGGATAGATGTGGTTGAAGGGGTGTGTGGCGGCAGCCATTCCCTGGGATAGGTGGGATGAAAATATATACTGAATTGTAACAGATTGAAAGAGGAAAGAACAGATACACACACGTTCAAAATTTTGAGTGTAGTGCGTATGCTCTCAATATAGTAAAATTTTATATCAACGACTCCACTGTGTGGGTCATTAACATAAAATTTGGGGGTGGATTGTGACGGCCCAATATTATTATTAATAATTAAATTCAATATAAAGGGGCGTCAAAAATAGTCTTAAAAGATATATATTAAGCAATTAAGTTAAATTAATAAACATAAAGTTAATATATTTCAGACATTATCCCAATAACATAGTAAATTAAAGGCAAAATTATTGTTTTTCGTAATAAATAAATTTATTTAAAAACTTGAAAAAATATTTAAAATAAGATAAATAATAGAAATACAAGTCAAAAAATATTATAAAATTAAGTTAAATAACGTTTATAAGATAATTAGAAAATTTGTTAAAAATTGTTTAAGTCATGGGAGGTGTTCGTGTATAAAAGAAAATTTTTCTAAGTTGTTGAAGGAGTTCATGTATTAAAGAAAATTTTCCTAAGTTATGGAAGGTGTTCACGTATAGATGTCTTGTATGGAGGAAGCTGTCGGAGGTACATACCTGCAGTTGTACATATATATGGGGTGGTCGGGAGCCCGACTGCCTGAAGTACTGTAGCACAATGACTAGTCCTATATTAGGGACTTATGATATTAAACTCAATGATACAAAAGCAATACTATAGAAGGTCTCCATGATGAATTTGTATTACAATAGTAGGGTCGTGGGTTCGAACCCTATATATGAATGACTTATGAAAGTAAGGTCTATGATACAAAAGCATTTACACACACAATACAATCTACATTGACAGAAGGTCTCCTTGATGCATAAGCATTGTATGGGGTGGTCGGGTGACCGACTGCTCCTAGTACTGTAGCAAAATGACTAGTCCTTATTAGGGACTTGAAAAGGAATATTATGGTGGCGTGTGTGCTGCTTCACGAGCAATTGGTCCGAGGTAAACTTGGACTCGCTAAGCGATGTGTCCTAGACATATCATCTTAGTGCCGGTGGTAAGTGGGTTTGTTGTAGCAATACGGCTTTCCCGTGGACATCGCACACCCATACCGGTTGTGGGCGGCGTCGTAGCGCATAGCGATGCGTCGTCTATCTTTCGGATTGGGAAGATGAGTGTGTTTGGTAGCACTTTTAAGTGTAATAGGCATACTCAACTTCATGTCTTAGTGCATTAGCGCTATGATACATGGAGTTTTGTCCACTGGCGTCTTAGTAGCGTGCTACTATGATACGTTGGTGATATTTTTTATATAACAACAATAAAAACTTTGTTGCCAAAGTCGATAGGAGTCATGTGGGTGTGTTGTGAGGGGGCGCCACCCGTATGATAGTTGCATTGATGCTTACTGCTACTTGCGGTATTGCGTCTTGTGATGGATCTGCGGGTGTGCTGCGCCAGATTCGACGCATTCTTGTGGTTCTGGTCGATGGAGGTATACAATTAACATCTTAGTGCTGGTGGTAAGCGGGTTTGTTGTAGCAATACGGCTTTCCCGTGGACATCGCACACCCATACCGTTTGTGGGCGACGTCGTTGCGCATAGCGAAGTGTCGTCTATCTTTCGGATTGGGATGATGAGTGTGTTTGTAGCACTTTTAAGTGTAACAGGCATACTCAACTTCATGTCTTAGTGCATTAGCGCTATGATACGTGGAGTTTTGTCCACTGGCGTCTTAGTAGTGTGCTACTATGATACGTTGGTGATATTTTTTATATAACAACAATAAAAACTTTGTTACCAAAATCGATAGGAGTAATGTGGGTGTGTTGTGAGGGGGCGCCACCCGTATGATAGTTGCATTGATGCTTACTGCTACTTGCGGTATTGCGTCTTGTGATGGATCTGCGGGTGTGCTGCGCCAGATTCGACGCATTCTTGTGGTTCTGGTCGATGGAGGTATACAATTAACATCTTAGTGCTGGTGGTAAGCGGGTTTGTTGTAGCAATACGGCTTTCCCGTGGACATCGCACACCCATACCGTTTGTGGGCGACGTCGTTGCGCATAGCGAAGTGTCGTCTATCTTTCGGATTGGGATGATGAGTGTGTTTGGTAGCACTTTTAAGTGTAACAGGCATACTCAACTTCATGTCTTAGTGCATTAGCGCTATGATACGTGGAGTTTTGTTCATTGGCGTCTTAGTAGCGTGCTACTATGATACGTTGGTGATATTTTTTTATATAACAACAATACCAACTTTGTTACCAAAGGCGATAAGAGTCATGTGGGTGTGTTGTGAGGGGGCGCCACCCGTATGATAGTTGCTTTGATGCTTACTGCTACTTGCGGTATTGCGTCTTGTGATGGATCTGCGGGTGTGCTGCGCCTGATTCGACGCTCTCTTGTGGTTCTGGTCGATGGAGGTATGCGGGTGGTGATGTCTGCTGGGATGTATGGGGGACCTTGGGATGGTGTAAGCCCGACGATAGTCGTATTGATGCTTGTTGCGTTCTGCAGCATTGCGTCTCTGCGATGGTTGTTTGGTGGGACGCTATTCTCAATGGCGCTCTCTGCGTCTTGGTTTGACTCACACCTAAGTAGCTTTGCCCAAGTCGGGTCCCTTCATTGCGGGGCTGCAGACTGTCTGCCCTCCACGATGTTTTATATAACAACATAATATTATATCTCTGTAACTTTCCCACCTTTGAATGATTGAAGGCAACTTGTTGGTGGGTGAGACAAACATGATCGAAAATGCATTTACTCAACGTCAGTGACACAAACCCTTTCTGATGGCGAATTATTACTCTTATCTTATAACTGCCTTTTGGCTATATCTGCCGTTGTATTGGTTGGTGGAGCATATGTGTCGACCTCATGCGGGTGGTAGCTGGCGGGAGGATCTGAGGAGACTCTCAAGGCTGCGGCCGAAAGCCGCACAACGTGGGACCCCATTCCCTTGAGGTGAGCGGTAGACTCATGACACGCTCTGCGGCTAGTAGCCGTGCTGATCATGCAACTGGTGGTGATGCCATACACTTACATCACGTCTGCAGAAGCGGCGGTCTGGCAGGTGGTGGCGCTCACGGAGGGTTTACGGCCAGTGTGCCTATTTGCCTAAACCGTGTGACGTACATTCACTGTTGCTGGATTCGTTCGTATTCTGTTTGGCGTTTACACGCATTGACATGCGCGACTTCGGTCGATGTTTGTGCTTACGCACTAACAAGGGGCCAAGCCTCTTTATACTGGTTTGCCAGTTATTTTGCTGTGGACTACGGTCCAGTTCCCGAATTAGCGTTCCCTGCGGGGGGAGTGCATCAAAATGGTTGGCACTCACCGTGCACGGCGTGTGTGGGGCCGTGTACCTCCCCTACATTTTTTTTAAAATAAATGTAGGAGAGCGAAGCCCTTGTATCGGGTATTTTTGTATAAATATATTGTGAGCCTTTTCCAAGCGGGAAGGGATAAATAATAATAAATTAATAATGTCAACCTGATACAAGTGGAATAAAGACGTTTTACGTTCTTAACATTTCTCGAGCCCTGTCTTCGTGAACGGGGTTCACTTAACTTATAAGACACTACCAACAGCTTTCAATTGCTCTAGTGAATATTCATTCTTCCAAAAGACACCTAAAAGAACTAAGTTACTAAACAAACACAACGTAAATAAGGGTCCTAACTAAGACGATCACGCTAAAAATATTACAAACGGCCTATTATTAAACCTTTAGAAAGGTCATTTAGAAAGACCAAAACATATTTTATTAATCTTGGTCACAAATATATATAATTATTATGAGAGGGGGGGGGAAGCGTTACAATATGTTTTGGTCTTTCTAAATGATCTTTCTAAAGGTTTAATAATAGGCCGTTTGTAATATTTTGGCGTGATCGTCCTAGTTAGGACCCTTATTTACGTTGTGTTTTAGTAACTTAGTTCTTTTAGGTGTCTTTTGGAAGAATGAATATTCGCTAGAGCAATTGAAAGCTGTTGGTAGTGCCTTATAAAATAAGTGAACCCCGTTCACGAAGACAGGGCTCGAGAAAGGTTAAGAACATAAAAGGTCCCAATTCCACTTGTATCAGGTTTACATTATTAACTTAATATTATTTATCCCTTCCCGCTCGGAAAAGGCTCAAAATATATTTATACAAAATACCCGATACAAGGGCTTCGCTCTCCTACATTTATTAAAAAATGTAAGGGAGGCACACGGCCCCACACACGCCGTGCACGGTGAGCGTCAACCATTTTGATGCACTTCCCCCGAATGGAACGCTAATTCGGAAACTGGACCGTAGTCCACAGCAAAATAACTGACGAACCAGCAAAAGAGGCTTGGCCCCTTGTTAGTGCGTAAGCACAAACATCGGCCGAAGTCACGCATGTCAATGCGTGTAAACGCCATACAGAATACGAACGAATCCAGCCACAGTAAATGTACGTCACACGGTTTAGGCAAATAGGTACACTGGCCGCAAAACCTCCGTGAGCGTCACCACCTGCCAGACCGCCGATCCTGCAGACGTGATGTAAGTGTATGGCATCACCACCAATTGCATGATCAGCACGGCTACTAGCCGCAGAGCGTGTCATGAGTCTACCGCTCACCTCAAGGGAATGAGGTCCCACGTTGTGCGGCTTTCGGCCGCAGCCTTGAGCGCTCAGATCCTCCCGCCAGCTACCAACCGCATGAGGTCAACACATATGCTCCACCAACCAATACAACGGCAATTATAGCCAAAAGGCAGTTATAAGATAAGAGTAATAATTCGCCATCAGAAAGAGTTTGTGTCACTGACGTTGAGTAAATGCATTTTCGATCATGTTTATCTCACCCACCAACAAGTTGCCTTCAATCATTCAAAGGTGGGAAAGTTACAGAGATATATTATTATGTTGTTATATAAAACATCATGGAGGGCAGACAGTCTGCAGCCCCGTAATGAAGGGACCTGACTTGGGCAAAGCTACTCAGGCGTGAGTCAAACCAAGACGCAGAGAGCGCCATTGAGAATAGAGTCCCACCAAACAACCATCGCAAAGACGCAACGCTGCAGAACGCAACAAGCATCAATACGACTATCGTCGGGCTTACATCATCCCAAGGTCCTCTATACATCCCAGCAGACATCACCACCTGCATACCTCCATCGACCAGAACCACAAGAGTGCGTCGAATCAGGCGCAGCACACCCGCAGATCCATCACAAGACGCAATACCGCAAGTAGCAGTAAGCATCAATGCAACTATCATACGGATGGCGCCCCCTCAAAACACACCCACATGACCCCTATCGACTTTGGTAACAAAGTTTGTATTGTTGTTATATAAAAAATATCACCAACGTATCATAGTAGCACGCTACCAAGACGCCAATGAACAAAACTTCACGTATCATAGCGCTAATGCACTAAGACATGAAGTTGAGTATGCCTGTTACACTTAAAAGCGCTACCAAACACACTCATCATCCCAATCCGAAATATAGACGACGCATCACTATGCGCTACTACGCCGCCCACAAAAGGTATGGGTATGCGATGTCCACGGGAAAGCCGTATTGCTACAACAAACACGCTTACCACCGGCACTAAGAGGTTATTTGTTTACCTCCATCGACCAGATGCAGCGACTTGCTGAAGTACGCTATCACGACCTCTTGGTCACCATTCCGTTGAGACAGCATCACTTGCGTCTGTGTCAACTATAGATTCTTTGCTTGCATCAGGGTATCCCAAAATAGGTGTTTTGCACAGACGGTCCCTGAGCTCCTGGAATGCGATATTGCAACTTTCATCCCAGCAGAAATGTCGCTTCTCCTCGGTTAGCTGGTGCAGAGGTTTGGCTATATCTGCAAAGTTCTTCACAAATCGCCGGTAATAGGAGCACAAACCCAAAAACGCTCTAACCTGCGTCTTGTCTTTTGGAACCGGCCAATCCTTGACAGCGGCGATTTTCTCTGGATCTGTGCGGATACCTTCTTCCGATACTACAAACCCCAAAAAGTTAACTTGCCGTTGGAATAGTGAACATTTCTTCGGGCTCAACTTGAGGTTGGCACTCTGAATCTTCATGAGCACGCGTCCCAGGTTTTCAAGGTGTTCCTCAAACGTACGGCCCACGATGATGATGTCATCCAAGTAGACCAGACAGGCATCGCCAATTAGCCCGGTAAGTACAAGTTCCATCAGCCTTTCAAACGTTGCTGGAGCATTGCACAACCCAAACGGCATTACTTTGAATTGCCACAGACCCTTTCTCGTCGAGAACGCAGTTTTCTCCTTGTCCTTAGGGTCAATTTCAACTTGCCAGTAGCCACTTTTTTAGATCAAGCGTGCTAAACCATTTTACTCCTGTAAGCATGTCCAGCGTGTCATCAATTCTTGGCAAGGGATAGCTGTCCTTCTTTGTAACGTCGTTCAGACGGCGGTAATCAACACAGAACCGCATGCTGCCATCCTTCTTCTTTACCAGCACCACGGGTGAACACCATGGACTAGATGAAGGTTCAATAACACCATCCTTCACCATTCCCTCAATCATGGTTTCCACTTCCTTTTCACGTGCTACCGGCAATCTTTTTGGCCGCTGACGGATAGGCAATTCCTCTCCTGTGTTTATTTTGTGTTGAACTAAGCCAGTCTTTCCTATGTCAGCATCGTTTGACGAGAATACATCGGCGTACTTGAGTAACAACTTCTTCGCCTTGACCAATTCGTTCGGGGAGAGAACACTGCGACAGTCTTCCAAAAGTGTGGTCACTCTCGTTTCTGAATCCTTGCTGGGGGTCCCACTCGATATATATTGGCACCGACGTAACCAATCCACTTCCTCACAAGTGCCAACCAGTGTGCCTTTTTCTATAATCTGTTCCCGGTCGCAAAGGTTCAGCACACGTATTCTTGAGATGTCAGTGGTTCTGACCAAGGTTCGAGCTACTTTCCATGGAAGGTCATTGTTTACCCTTTCCACGAGTACACTACGGTGAGCTTGCCCAGCGTTTCGAGGTAGACTAACCGGAACAATCGTTTCCGATCTCGGCGGAAGAACAATCTTCTTGATGCTGTACACGTTCCCTGGTAACGCACCTTCCATAAAAAGTTCCTCCTGTCCACATTTCAAAACACCTTGCTTAACGTCGATCTCACAACAATTATTCCTCATAAAGTCTAGGCCTAGGATGCAGTCGTCCATTATATCAGCCACGATGACATTATGCAGGTAGATCACGTTGCCTAGCTTCAACTCCATCTCCTTCTCTCCACGGACGGGTATACGCTGACCGGTGGCTGTTACTAAATTAATGCGTTCTAGGTTGTATGCGGAGTCCCCAAGGAACTGACTTATAAGTTGGGAACTAACAACCATACGAGAGGCTCCAGTGTCTATGGTCAGTTTACACGGCATTCCGTTGACCTCGCCCTTGATGATTAGACTGTTCCCATCATGGGTTTGTGAGATTGAGATCCTTGGAGCTCTTTTAACATCAGCCAGCACCCGCCCCGCAGTTCTGGCTTTTACTCGTTTCCCTGCTGCTGCTGGGCGGTGCTGTTGGCCGCACTACCCTCCTGAGATCGTTCACCGTCCCTTTCTAGGGTTCGCTTAGGGCAGCTGGATCGAAGATGGCCCTTTTCCCCACAGCCATAGCACCTAGGGCTGTATCCTCTGTTGTAATCGCGAACTGTAACTGCTGCAACCTCCCTGACGCAATGGGAACGATGATCCTGCCGCACGGCTTCTACCTCCAGTGCATGGGCCAAGGCGTCCTTAAGCATCTCGTGGTGCCCGAGCCTCACAGCAGCTCTGACTTCCAGGTCACGGATGCCGTCGATGAATGTCTGCACCAGGTTCCCTTCAATGAGCGCAGGTACAGACTGGTATGCTTTTCGCACCAGCTTCTCCACCTCAAGAGCCCACTGCTGCAGGTTTTCGTTGATGCGCTGCACGCGATCTTTAAGCTGCGCACGAAAGACGTGTTCCAGGTGAGCGTCGCCATATCTCGCCTCAAGGAGTTGCTCATAAGTCACTTCCTCACCGAGAGCTTCCAGAACTGTTAAGGCCTGGTCGCGCAGGCCTAGTGTGAGAGCAGTCATGGCCTGATTTTTATTCCAGCCGTTCGCCTTCATAACAGCTTCGAACTGGATTTTGTAGGCTGACCAGGAAGAAGTCCCGTCGAATGGTGGCACCTTGAACCCACGTAGCGAAGGTGTAGTAGCTACAGCTGCAATTCCATCTCCAAGCTTGAGTTCATCCAGCGTTTTCTTAACTTGGTTGATTTGGGTCTCAGCTTCCGACAGGCGGTTATCATGTTGAGCAACCTTATGCTTCACCTCCCTTATCTCTTTCCCGAAGGTAGCGTGAAGGTCCTTCATGAAAAGCATCTGCTCTTCCCTATCGCGTTTGAGCTGCTCTTCTAAGCGACGGGCCTGTTCCTCCTGTCCGCCCCGCAGCTGCTCTTCCAACCGACGGGCCTGTTCCTGCAGCATCACCATCAGAGCGCCTAAATCAGGTGCTGCGGATGCAGGAGCTACTGACGGACCGGCCTCCGTTGCCGGCGGCTGGCCCTCCGACGTCTGCGGCGTTGCACCACCAAATCTTCGTTGGTCCGTCTCCTGCTGGCGTTGACTTCGTGTACGGACCCTCCGTTTCCTCCTTAGGTAAAATCGGCATTATTTTATCCCACTTCTGACACCAATTGTTACGAGCTTGAGGTTCGTGACAGTAAAAGTTGCCGATAAAATTACTTAAATTAACACTTTAATTTACTTTACACAAATTAAAACTTAAAACACTAATAATTAAACACACTAATTCACTTAATTCTGCTCCGAAGCTTCGCTTGTGTCGCCGAGTTCAACTCTGCCCCGATCGCATCTTGCAGCGCCTATTTATATAATTAGCAAAGAAGCGTCCCGAACATTCAAGTAAATGCGCGCCAGGCAACGAGTATTCGAGTGTAGATTTTCCAGAAACTTAGTTCTTCGGGTGGCGCTGTCGGTCGAAAGATTTGTGATGTCATTTACTGCAAAAGCTCCCCTTGCTCTCGTTCCTGACACTAGATGGCGCTAGTTGACTTATTCATGCAACAATATTAATCATAGAGACCTTCTATAGTATTGCTGTTGTATCATAGACCTTACTTTCATAAGTCATTAATATATAGTGTTCGAACCCACGATCCTACATTCATCATCTTCACTATGTCATGTTTACCGTCTAAAATGACAGGTTTTCTTCTTTCCTCTAAAAATTAGATTTGAATGGCAAACGACCATTCAATCGAAGGAGGTTATTTTCTCCTATTTCTCAAGCCAATTTGCTTACACGTGAAATCTTTTCAACGTTTTTTTCCCGCTTTTAAACAACATATTTCTGAATGAAAACATTCGTTCTGAACGAACTTCCATATAAGACTTTCAGCCTTATTTAAAAGAGCTATATTATCAAAAAGTCGTCGAGTCCTTTAACCGACTTGGTCAAAATATCTTTTGAACACAGAATTAACCTTTTTAAATCGGTTAATTTGTGGGAAATTAAAAATTTGAATTTTTCTATGGCTTGCAACATTCTTGTCGTAGTCCTAAGAAATCTTTCGAAATTACTAAATCGTCCGTAGTCGGATAAATTCCACTACCCTTTTCTTATCAGCGTATTTACGCTTTCCGGCGATTTTATTCACCCGTTTCTATATATTCTTTCATATCTACCTGTGTAAGCCATGAGTCAGGACTTAACCTGAGGAAATCTGGTCCTTGAAACCAACGATGATTCTCATCGAAGGTGGAAAGAAAGCTTCTAGTGGCATCGTCTGCCACATTTTCCGACGTTGGAACCCAACGCCATTCACACTGTCTGCTATGATCTTCAATCTCAACTAATCTGTGTGCCACAAATTGCTGATCTAAGCTAAAACTGTACGTGAATCCGTCCAGAAAACTCGATTAGAATCTTTTTTGCTATCCTTCTCAACGGCTGCAGACAACCGTGAACCCCATAAGGCCGCTTGCAACTCAAGCCTCGGAACAGAAATAGGCTTTAAAGGTGCCACTCTTGCCTTTGCGGCTAGCAATGTGACCTGCTTCTCTCCCTCATTGCCTTTGGTGACATAGAACACCGCGGCGGCGTATGCTTTCTCACTAGCATCCGTAAACGTATGCAACTCTCCCCCATTGAGGTCGCCATCGGTGGGCCTAGGTACTTCCAATTACCTAATTTCCTAATTTACTCTAACCACTTTCTCCATAGCGTATTTAATTCTTGTGGGATCTGATCGTCTCGAATAAGTGACTTCCCCTGTACCGTTACGGAAGAAGCAAGTCTTAACGGAACGAAAACTGACATGACTGCACTTGTCACTTCCCTTTTTGTGGGAGATCGTAAACCATAAATTACTTCCGGTGGCGTGTTACCTAAACTCACGGAGAAACTCAACGCGTCTTGTTTAATGTTCCATATTAAACCTAACCTTTGCTCTGCATGTTCTCTATCGCCTAGAGAGGCGCTTTCGCTTTTGAAGATATCTTCCATGTTGTCTAGAACCTCGGGTTGATTACTGGTCCATCCCCGCAGTTGAAATGAAGCGTTCTTATGTAATTCATACATGTCATTAACTACCTTTTTTGCCGTCGCCATGTCGGGAAATGCCTGTAGATAATCATCCATATAGAAGTTTCGCTGTGCAGCTAAAGAAGCTTCTGGATACAAATGTTCATATTCTTGTGCATTCCCGTTTTTCACGTAAATAGCTGTGCATGGAGAAGACGCCGCTCCAAATCTAAGGGACGTCATTCTATACTCTT
>CAJQZP010000181.1:0-15216 GCA_907164705.1 Parnassius apollo
AAGATGTGGCTCCCTACACACACAAAAGTTCAAAGAATATATAATCACCAAATTTTACTCGATAATTTTAACGGGAAGTGAACGACCCGTGATGGCGCCGCAATAGTGAACGTGACTATATACCCGAGTCACTCACACAATGAGATGTATCTTCAAAAATCACAAAATAAAGACATTTTACTGAACACATGTGTAATTTTTCTTCAACCACTTACTCTCTTCTAAAGAATCTTATAAGGAATAACTTTTCAATAGCAAGATTTCTAGCAGTATAAAAATAACAATAACTGAAAGCGAAAGGAAAGTGCGAACAACAAAAGTAAAATTAAGCATGCGCTTTTGATATTGTGGAAGTTTATTGTTGCTAGAGTTCCAAAAGTCAAACAATAACCTTTCGCGTTCTGTGGGCTAAATAATACGATTTCATAAATAAACATGAAAAGACGCAATCTGTAACTTAACGAAACTGTATAATTATTTTGAACAAATATTTAATTTTCATTAAAATATTTTATAATATTTATATAGAAACAACGATATAAATGGTTGGACTCAGTTGAAATGACGATCTGGTAAGAGATGCAGGAATCCATGCATGTAAGACCGTACCATGTTGCATACGTAATTTTATAAGTTTTATTTTTACTTTAATTTAAGCAGGAATATAATATAAAGTTTGTGATTCCCAGCATGGCGAGTACAGAAAAATGTCACAAGAAATATATGTTGAGAACATTCCCAGAAAATCTATATCTAACAGTCGAGATAAAATATGGCTTGAGTTGTTTTAAATAGAAAGTCTGAGTTGAACTTATTTTAGTCTGTTCGAAAGAAATCTTTATTTAATTAAATTAAAACTATTGTAACTAATAGAAGCTTTCAATATTTTCCCGAAGTTTCGAGCACTTTACAGTAGCTATGATCACTGGGAGGGGGAGGGGGGAGGGCTGAGGTGTTCAACGTCCTAATGTAGTAGATACTTACGTAAATGCATTGAGCTATTATGTACTGTACGTAAGTACATATTACTTTAATGTGTACATGTAATTTTTACACTACTTTTTAAGCAAGCCTTTCGAAAACGTTTTAGAAAACAATAGTTAGTAGAGCTCTTTAGTCAGTTAATGAGTACTTGCAACAATAACATCTTTATCACGTTTGTACTAATTTATAAGCTGTGCTTTCCCATAAATAAAGTCAAAGTAAATAATTTTGATCAAACATTAAAATGGCTTACAACCGGTATAAAACTTTGCTGTAGAACCAAACGTGCACTTCGCTATAAATATTATAAAAATAAAACACGAGAACAAAAATAAATATACGCTTTATAGAGATATCCTAAAAAAAACTATTTTACTGGCACAAAAGCAGATGAATCACAAATACGTACTTAACTCAAAAAAAAAAAAACTAAAGCCACTTGGAACCTAATAAAAGATAATAGTCAGACACATCCGAATCTCATTGATAGACTCACAGTCAATAATCAAAATATACTAAATCCCATTGAACTAGCTACACAATTTAATCAGCATTTCATCTATTCCATTGAAGACAGAATATCACATAATAGTGTGGAAAAATTAAGCGTAACAAGTCTAAGAAATCAATCTAGTATTTATTTAAGACCATGTGATATAACGGAAATTAAGAACCATATTTCGTCACTTAAAAACACAAAATCTACTGGCTGTGATGAAATACAATCAAAAGTTTTAAAGAGGTGTCCAGGAAATATCATAGATGTATTATGTTTTCTCATTAATAAGTCACTTGAAGCGGGAATTTTTCCTAAAGAATTGAAATTATCCGTTGTTATACCATTGTATAAAAAAGGTGACATAAATAATATTAATAACTATAGACCAATTACATTAATATCAATATTATCAAAATTGTATGAGAAAGTTATGCAAAAAAAGACTTTTACATTTTTTTAATAAGTTTAACATATTAAAACCAGAGCAACACGGTTTTCAAAAAGGTAAATCTACGACACTGGCAACTTTTTTCCATATAAAAATCGTAACCGATTATATAAACAGAAAAATACCAATTTCTGCAGTGTACTTTGAAAGTACAACGCGATGAGCAAAGCGTTATAGTGTTGGTCATGATATTCTCTTTAAAACAATTGAATTTTATGGTATAAGAGGGCCGGCCAGTTTACTGCTGGATACATAGCTATCTAAAAGATAGAAAACAATGTGTTGAAATACAACAAAAAGATAAAAAACTGCAAGAAATTTTAAAATTTAAATCTTCGTACTTACCAAATGATTACGGAGTGCCTAATTTGCTTAATTTACATAAATGACGTACCAAATTATATCAAACATAATACAATATTATTTGCTGACGACATTTCTATTTTAATACCGAAATTAAATTTTAATTCTAGTAATAAAGAATACGAAAATGAAATAAATAATACTATTATAAATGTTGTTAAATGGATAAAAAACAATAATCTAAGTATAAATCTATCTAAAACTAACTTTATGCAATTCTACAATGTTAAAAGTAAACCGCAATTACTTGAAATTAAGTATAATGGTGAAAAAATTACTGCTACTGAATGGTATACATTTTTAGGTATTAGTTTAGACAAACATTGTAATTGGAAAAATCACATAGATAAAGTTTGTTCTAAAATATTTAAATTTAATTTTGCTCTGCGAAGGCTAACTTCAATCTCGTCAAGAAACACTTCCCTTATAGCATATCATGCATATGTCGCCGCTGTATTAAGATATGGTCTCATATTATGGGGAAACTCGACTGATGTAAATCGTGCTTTTATAGCGTAAAACGCTGTTTACGAGCAATTTGTGGTGTCGGGCCACTAGTTTCTTGCAAACCACTATTTAAAGAATTGGGTGTTCTTATGCTACCATCCATGTACATTTTTGAACTTTCAATATTCGTAAAAAAGTATCCTCATTTTTTTTACTAGGTTAAAAGATACAGTAACATATAGTACCAGATACCCAGATAAAATTATTTTACCTTCATTAAAAACTAGCCTGTACTCAAAATATTGCTATGTGGTGGCTATTCAAGTATTTAATAAAATCCCAAATGAAATAAGGCAACTAGATTATAATCGATTTAGACGTAATTTATTAAAGTGGCTTTTAGAAAAACAATTTTATTCGGTAAATGAACTGCTAAAAATAAAAGAACGTTTCTATTGACTGTTAAAGGCTGTTTCTTATTTGATTGTGTTTTAAAGGATTAATATTAAAATTGTAAAGTGATGCACTAAACGTGCATTTTACTTGAATTTTGTATATTATAACCATAAGTTGATTAGTAAATAAGTTTTCATATACCAAAATTGGTGAAATATGTGATACATTATCATTTTAATCTGAATAAATTTATTTATTTATTTAAATTTTGATGAAATAATTCTAAATAATATATTGTTGACATTTTTATATATAAATATGTAGGCGAAAGAGGATCATCCTCAGATGCACTCATGATGGATGGTGCAAGTATGCATGCGTTACAATATAAAATACAAGAAAACACAATAAACAGATCGTTAGCAATTCATTGCAAATATATGATACGCTTCCCGATGATATTTTTCTCAAAAACCCTATAAACAACAATGGTTGCCACGTTACCACAAATACGACGCTTTGCTATAGCTCGCTATAGCTATATATATTCAGTATTTTTTATATATATAATACTGGTTCGATCGAGAGTAAAGGTTATATAATATATACCTTTACTCTCGATCGAACCAGTTTTTTTATAGACGTGTCGACATATATTTTAGGTAGTGGAGTAAACATTAAAAAATAAGATCTGTAATTAAGATTTAAGATATTTATCTCATATATGGAAATGTTTACGGTAATAACTTACCATATTACTTCACCACCTATAAGCACGGTGACATTAGTGTCATCTCCCTTCCCCACCAGTTTACCTACTTACCGTTATATTAAGCATACTTATGAACTGTAAGCTCAAGATACTGTGAGCTCAAGACACTGTAAGCTCGTTCAGCGAGTGTTCCAATAGTTGGCAGGCTATAACGCCTTGGCTAGAATTCAGGATTTGGGCAGAATTCCAGTTTTAAAAGAGATAAAGAACAAGCGTGTCAACACAGGACAAGTCGGGTGCATAATCCTATAGAGGAGGAAGAGGTTTAACATATGGCTCACTAGCTTTGACCACGTCTAAATGCTACAAGGTTTTAAGAAACTTGTTGTTGGTGCGTACAATCGGTATAGCGGTACGCAGTGTAGTTATTGAGGTGGTTTGTTATCACTGTCTAGACTAGCGAGCTGCAAACAAAAAAAGACGCAAAAAAGTCCGTTTTTTTTTAAACTACATGCCCTGTGATTTACTTGATTTAAGCGTAGACAGTAAAGACAATAGAAGTTTGTTTCGATCGGTTTGGCGAGCGACCATAATGCTCTACTCTCAATGCTACTTCGAAAGCGCTGAAACTCTCCCGAACCCACTCGTGGCAAACGCATTCAACTATGTTCCGAGTCCAAGCGCTGGGCCCGGTTTTCGTAGACTCCGCAGCGTATATCAACTCCCAGTTTCCATTCGACTCCAACAACCCAACTGTGCGAGACTCGTCGCGTCGCAACTGCATTATCCACTCACTAAATTTCACATACAAAATTAGGACTACAGAAGGAGCGCTACCCGCTCATACCGCGTGTACACAGTAAACCCGTTTCTGGACGGTGAGAACCACCCAGACACCACTTGCACTTACGGTAGTTATATTATTCACTGACACTCTACAGAAGTATACAGGTAATCATCATCGTCATCATCATCATCATCGTAATCAGCATCATATCATTTTATAAAGAAGCACAAAGAAAGTAAGGCCAGTCTGTAGAAACTGTTAAAAGCCAAAAGGCTAACAGCAGTACGAACAAAGAAGACAATGAAGGTGCCTAGTATTATTTAATGTTATATACAAATATTATTATTAAACACATATTATTTTTTATATTTAGTTTTCCCTTAGTAGTTTAGAATAATTAGTTTTTTCTTTCCACTATTTTTAAGCGAGCTTTGTGAGGCATCATGACACTATTGCTGGCTTATTATGTAGTATTTAGTTCCTTAACCCATTAGTTTACTGTTTTTAATTAAAGTTTTAGATATTGTTAGAATGGTGATAGCAATAGCTTAGGATCTAAGCGCTAGCTATAAGTACACGAGTAATACCAGTTCGAACCCCGCCGGCACCAATAAAATTGTCATTGGAATTTTAAGTGCTGTTTACTACGTGCTCGGAGGTGTGGGAAAAGATCGTATATAAACAGCATGTCTGAGAAATTAAAAAAAATATTTCGAAGACATGTAAAACCCTAACACTCTCTAAGAAATGATAGAAGACCTGTCCTTTACTTTTAATTTTACATCGTTGAAATTATATACCAAAAATATGACTAAATATATTTTCGGCATATAATATATTTTTGGCACATAAAATATTAAATGTCTTCTTGGGAACGCGGCGTCGTCGCTCTTAGTGGTAATTGGTATAAGTGTTACGATCCTAACACTTAATGGCGCTATTGTAGGCCACTTTCATCGTCCTTTATAGTACAATGATCTTAGGTGCGCACTTACTCATAAAGTAATAACGAAGGTAAAGTATATGGAACATTACCTAAAAGAACAAAACATTTTGGCCTTAATAAAGTAAAGCCCAATAAGTTTCTAAAAGTATCATATTATTATCACGGATGCAGATTGCAACATCAGCAGTTTGCTGATGTTGAAACTGAATACTATTTTTATGATGGATAATATTTTTTTACTATTATAAGGCAGTGAATAACTAATATTCAACCTGATGGTAAGTGATGATGTGGCAGATGCTGGCAGATTATTTCACGTCTCTGCTGTAAGCATTATAAATGACGGAGAAAACCGTTAGGTTCGAATGCGTGGTATGTGGACAACAAAGGGGTGGAGACCAGTCGAGCGTCTGGTGGTACGACGATGGAATGAAGAAGAAGGAATTGAGTCATGCATTATACGTGGTAGAGCTTTGCTGCAGCTACATTATGGTTGCAGCACGAATGGGTCGGGTCGACCGGGCTAGGACTACGCTCTCACAGAATACTAGCGTAAAATAACACTTAATGCTGCTGTGTTTCGTATGGTGAGAGATCCTTTTTTCTGGAAACGAGGCATTTCATCTTAGTCCTCATTGGTGAGAGTGCATCCGCATTTATAGGCCACAGCATCAAGTTACCATCAGGTGGACTGTGTGCTCACAAATGAGCACAAAGTCCACCTGATGGTAAGTGGATAAACATAAAAACATAAACATTCACGCCTGTCACCCAGAGGGGTAGGCAGAGACTACGGACTTCCATTTGGCACGATCCTGGCATACCTCTTTCGCCTCCTTTACATCCATATATCTACGCATATATGCTCGTCGGTTAAGGGTACTTCCTACGTGGCCCCTTTTCAAAATATCGTCAATTTGGTCGATAAACTTTTTTCTAGGGCGTCCCTTCCCGACTCGGCCGTTCACATCTTCCATATAAATTTGCTTTGTCACTCTTTCCTCATTCATTCTTTCTAAATGACCAAACCACCGAAGCATTCCTTTCTTAATCCTGGTCACAACATCATCTTGCATACCACATTTATCTCTTATCACGCAATTTCTCACCCTGTCATTCAGATTCAACCCTAGCATACTCCTTAAAGACCGCATTTCTACAGCATTTATTCTACTTTCGTGCTTCTTCTGCCACACCCAGCTTTCACTACCATACATTAAAGTAGGAACTAACACAGCATTATGAATTACCATACGTGCCTTTTTTGACACATTCTGGTTCTTCACAATAGAGTGTAGTGCCCCATTCACTCTATTCCCTGCATTTACTCGTCGTTCTATATCCCTATCATATCTACCATCCCTGCTAAATACACATCCCAAATACACAAACTCATCCACTTGCTCAATTAACTCTCCTTCTATTTAATAATTTCTTATATTTACGCGAACACTATACATGATTAAAACTACTTTTACGGATTTTTATCGCGTTTATTTTTACTTTTTTTTTTACGGGGGACCCCCGTGACCATGGGTGCTGGAAAGCGCCCGAAACGTCGGGAATTAAAAAATAAAAGTAAATAAAAAGTAAAAATAAACGCGATAAAATCCGTAAAAGTAGTTTTAATCTCCTTCTATTCTTATTTCACATAGCGTTTTGCTTTCTTCTCTTTCAAAAACCATCACTTTCGTCTTACTTGCGTTCTTCGCTTCGTTGCGGAAATATGCGGACATTTAAGTCATCTAATCAACCTAAGTAAACATTTTTGAAATTACGGGAATAAGTGAGATGAGCCAATAATATTCCATTAGTTCTCTATTTTCCTTCTTAAACAGCGGTTTTATAATTGATGTTTTTAAGGCATCTGGGTACATATCTGCGCTAATACTTAGATTGATTAGATGACTTTATTGTCCGCATATTTTCGCAACGAAGCGAAGAACGCAAGTAAGACGAAAGTGATGGTTTTTGAAAGAGAAGAAAGCAAAACGCTAAGTGAAATAAGAATAGAAGGAGAGTTAATTGAGCAAGTGGATGAGTTTGTGTATTTGTTAATAAATTTATATATATATATATATATATATATATATATATATATATATATATATATATATATATATATATGTATATATATATATATATAAGGAAATATATAAATTTATTGTAAAATATAACATTTTATGTGAGGAACAAAAAAGGATTTAGACCACATAAGACAATCAATATAGCCATATATGACTTTATATACAATATTATTAACAATATCGATAAAAGTATACATGTCTATGGTGTGGCCGTGGAAGGAAGGGGAGATCTCCCGCCGGGCAAGGTGTTATGCCCGGGGAGCGTTCCGCTCCCCCGGGCGCGAACCTCCTTCCACGGCCACAGGGTGACCCCGACGTGATCTGAACACGCAACCAACAACCTTCGGAAACTTCAAGCTTCATCAACGTCATAGAATACCCCACCCATTCGCTCCCGAGTAGATATCGTCTGCAGTCTTCATATCCTGCAAGCTATCTAGCTTCACAAGGTTCATCGCAGCACTGGAATAATAATGCTTCCTGTTCCTTCAAGCTACACTCTGCGCTACAGTGTTCAGCAAGGCTCTGAGCCTTACTGCTCGCCTCTGCTTCACGGCACTCTCGCAGATTACTTGCCTTCATCTCGACTCACCGCAGACTACAAGGCAATCTCCTGGCACTTGCACATTCGTCGGCAACAAGGCTGCACTAACGACCTCCGGTCTGAGCGGGGGTGATGTAGCGGCGCTGTCGTCGCCGCCACAAGCGAAATACACCGAAGCCTAAATCACGCTATCAACATTCCGAATCAGAAACAGCATATATAGAACATCTCCGAACAATCACATGGAGTGTTGGCCGCTCCCCGGGCAGAACACCTTGCCCGGCGGGAGATCTCCCCTTTTCCTTCCACGGCCACAGTGGTGACCCCGAAACGTCGATGATAGTAGCAGTAAGGGGATCTTGATGTTGAGCTTATTCGACTTCTACTTGCAGAGCGGTTGCGACGAAAAGGTGATCTTCGGTGTTGCTGATTGCGCTGGTTGTACTGTTGCTGGTAAAAGGTATGATGCTGGGAAGCTTTGAGCGCGGCGACTTCGAATGATAGCTTCCGAATTTCTTCGAGAAGAAACTGGGTATCATTGGCCTTTGTTGAAGTGCCTTCGATGATCGATATGTGTGAGCTACTGCTGTTTTCGATCATCTTGTCCGCCAGGAGTGCCAGTTCGTCGAGCTTCGTCTGCGTGCTGAATGTTTCGCTGACTGCTATTACCGATCGAATATGTGGTGGTAGGTGGTTTACCAACATTAGCCGTAGTGTTGAATCCGGAACTTTATCTCGCGCCAAAATACGCATTTTGCGTAGGAGTTGTGAGGGTTTCTGGTCTCCAAGTTCTATTTCTGATAGAAGTTTTTGTAGCTGTCGACTGTCGGATTCTTCGTATGCGGAGATCAGACGATCCTTCAGTGAATTATACTGGTCGACTGCTGGTGGGTTGTACAACAGGTCCGCAATTTGTTCGATGTCTTGTTTCTCAAGTTGGGCTATCACCATCTGTGCTAATTGCGCTTGGCTCTTCTTTAAACCATTCGTTGCGGCTTCAAAACTGACGAACCAAAGTCGTGGTTTGTCTCTCCAAAACGGTGGTATTCTTAACGATAGAGATATACCGGCGATTTCTGGTTCCTTTACCGGGTTTGATGTATATGTGTTTGCCTCCTGCTCCATAATGACGGCTTGATTACACTGATTTTATATAAACTGAAGTCTTCCTTCTCGGTGTTCGTACGGGTTTCCTTCGCGGTGTTCGTGCAATAGTAGTGGTACGTCGCAGGGTGTTCCTTCTTGGTGTTCGCACCGGATCTTCCCCCTCGGTGTTCGTACGGGGTCACCACTGTAGCCGTGGTAGGAAAAGGGAGATCTCCCGCCGGGCAAGGTGTTCTGCCCGGGGAGCGGCCAACACTCCATGTGATAGTTCGGACATGTTCTATATATGCTGTCTATGATTCGGAATGTTGATAGCGTGATTTAGGCTTCGGTGTATTTCGCTTGTGGCGGCGACGACAGCGCCGCTACAATGGCATATTTTGCGACATGACAAAGGCATTTGATTATGTAAATTATGCTACTCTTTCAGAAAAACTTGAAGCCTATGGCATTAGAGGCAATGTTCTGAATCTAATTAAATCTTACTTAAAGAATAGAATACAAATAACTGAAATTAATCAAGTTAATATAGCAAATAAGAAGGAAGAGATATTTCGATCGTCAAAGCGCGAAGTTAAATTTGGAGTACCACAGGGGGGTGTGCTGGGTCCTTTTATATTTATATTGTACATCAATGACTTACCTAAATGCATTGAGCAACCAGTAACACTGTTTGCGGATGATACCACAGTGACAATACCATGTAAAAATGTAGAGACATGTACATTTTTACATGGTATATATAATAACTCCTTAAAATTAGTTGTAAACTGGTTAGACGAAAACAATTTAAAAATAAACTTAAATAAAACAAAAGTTATCCATTTCAGTCAACGGATTCCTAGCATGAGCGTAAATGTACACTACAATAATGATGTTGTAAAAGAAGTTGAAACTGCAAAGTTCCTGTGTCTCGAAATAGATAAACATCTTAACTGGAAAGCACACATTAATACCCTATGTAAAAAATTAGTAAAACCACATATGCTTTACATATTTTGTCTTCAATAGTATACACGGATGCACTCCTCACTGCTTTCTACGGCTTAGCAGAATCCCACCTCCGATATGGAATAATATTTTGGCGTAGCCCAACCGAAAAAGAATCAGCGTTTAAGGCTCAAAAAATATGCATAAGGGCGATGTTTAAGCTTAAAACTACCGATAATTGAATGCCATATTTTAAACAGTATAAAATACATTACCTTGTTTATAAATACTAGAAGTAGCAGTGTTTGTTAAATTGCATTCAAAACGTTTTAAACGCCTTGACCAAGTAGTTCCACGTAATAGACGCGACAATACCCTTTTGTAATGATTTCTTAAATTTACGCGAACACTACACATTGAATAAAACTAAATTTACGGATTTTATCGCGTTTATTTCACTACTTTTACTTATTTTTAATATAGTATCATGAAGCCTTGCATACCACTGCAAGACTTCATGATACTATAAGCTCGTTTTGCGTAAATCGGACCAAAAATTAATATTCAAAAACTGAAGGTAGCTGGACTAACTATGACATTGGGACGTCAAACATCTCAGTCCCCCCCGTGACCATGGTTGCTGTAAAGCACCCGAAACGTCGGGAATTAAAAATAAGTAAAAATAGTGAAATAAACGCGATAAAATCCGTAAATTTAGTTTTATTCAATACCCTTTTGTGTCATTAATCCGTTAAGACATCACTAATGCGCAAAAGTATATACTGCATGACTCCAGTTATATATGATAAAATACCAAAAAAGTTGGAAAGAATTGCCGCTATCGATATTTAAAAAAAAGGGCTTCGTAGCTTCTTGACAGGCAAAGCATACTATAGCGTAGCAGAATTCTTGACTGAAAAAAAAATTATTTTGAGATTAAGACTGTATAATGTTAAAAATTTTAATTATGTTTGTTTTTGTGTTATTATTTTATTTTGTTATAGCTGTTTTGGTGATTAGTTTATATTTCTGTATATTTTGCATGCCTATTGGTAAAATATGGCTGAACTCACTACCTATATTTCATTGTACTGTACCCACATTCGCAAAATAAAATATCTTCATCTTATCTTTGTCGACATTCTAGTTGTTCTTTTGAATTTTTTGATGTTAATATAAAAATACAGACTGACCTTAAAACTATAACAAATCCACATAATAGCTTCTGAAGTCAAAGCTTCGCTACACTATGTCTTAGCACCGACTTTAGAACTCGTATGTAATTTTGTTAAAGTTTTGAAAACGGTTTATGTTTTAGATTATCTAAAAGTTTAATTATTGTTTTCGAATATAATTCTTAAACACAATTAAATAAACTTTGAAAGATTGTGCTTTTAAATCTTTGCTTAAAAAGTTATAGTCAATTAAAATCTCTCTGCTGGGGTCTTTCTTCGAAATCTTTTACTTACTTTCTACGGACCATAGACTCTGTCACTGAGTTCCAACGGCGCAACCTTACAAAATGAAATTCATTTATTTTATTTATTCCTCGCTATAAAGCTCTATTAAAGTTCGAGTACAAAGATTAACTTTAATTACATTCTTTTGTTTTAACGACAATTGCAATTATGCGCCATGAAAAGTTATTGTAGATTTGTGACAATATGAGTACTTAGGATAATGAAGTTGATCGTTTTATTGTATTTGAAATGTTCTATTGTGAATCTCTTATCTTATCGAGTTTGATCATATAGGATGTTTTATTCAGAGCTTGAAAACTTTGAATAATAATACAAAACAGAAATATTGCTGGAATTAATTTTTTTATTATTACAATCTGATAGATATGTTTCATAGTATTTATTTTTAAATATGATTTTTGGCATATGTTCGCCGCTTCTACGAGTTACATAGTCCATTCGATCAGTCCAATTTTTCACTCCTTTTTTCAATAAATCTGTCCGTATGGCGTCAATGGTGGCTTGAATATTGGCTTCCAATGCTTCAAGAGTTGCTGAGTTGTTGGCGTGAAGTAATTACATAATATAGCCTTATAAAAAGTAACCGAGAGGCGTTAAGTCGCACGACTATGATGGCAGTTAACAGGTCCACTTCTAGAAAGTTGTCACCGTATCGATTTTGCAATAAATTGATGGATAAGCGTGCTGTATGACAAGTTGCGTTGTCTAGTTGGAACCAAATGTCGTCGATGTTTAGCTGATTATTTTTTTGGCAAAAAAGCAGTTAGCAGTCAGCTACCCATGAACTGTTGCATTTTAAGCGTGCCATTAAAGCCACTTTTAGTGCTCTATGCCAACGCTCAACCAAGCTTGTTACTCTGTGGATGATAAGGCGTGGTGCGCAATTTGTGAATCCCTAAGTATTTCATTAATTGGTGAAAGAGGTCACTCTCAAACTGTCTACCCTGGTCGCTGGTCAGCTTCGAAGGGCATCCGAAACGAGAGATCCAACCTTCAAACACTATTCTCGCTACAGTATCCGCTGTAATGTTCTGTACCGGAAAAGCTTCGGGCCATCCGGTACACCGGTCTATCATTGTTACACAATATCTATGACCGTCTGCCGAAATAGGTAATGGCCCTACTCGATCAAACTGTCCTACACCCGATACAGTGTGCCTTGTAATTTTAACTTTTTGGCAATTAAGACATGTCCGTGCCCACTTTGCTATATCGCGATCCATATCTGGCCAAAAGAACCTTTTTTTCATTAAGTTTTTGGTTGTTTTAACGCCAGGATGACTGAGGTTATGCACGGAATGAAATGCTCATTGCCTGTATTGTTTCGGTAAATAAGGTCTTATATTACACAGGTTTCTCACAGCCGGGCAAATGACACTGCTTAAACTGCAAGTTGCTATCCGACACTTTTAATGCTTGTTGTAGGTATTCGGCACTAGCTTGTTGTATTGCGATATCCGTGTAATCTAATATTGTTGGGCAATTTACTGTCTCTATGCGCGATAAAGCGTCAGCCACTACATTTTGTGTTCCGCTAATATAGCGAATATCAGTGGTAAATTCACTTATGTACGAGAGATGTCGGACTCTCCTCGGACTTTCCTTATCGTTACCGACTTTATGGAATGCATACACCAGCGGTCTATGATCCGTAAAAATTGTTAAAATGCGACCTTCCAATAAATTTTTAATATGTCTGACGGCCATTTACACTGCTAACAATTCCCTATCATAAGTTGAGTATTTATTTTCAGACTCAGACAACTTTTTTGAGAAAAAACCAAGTGGTTGACAAATATTATTTACTTTTTGTTGCAATACTGCACCGATACTAGTGTATGAAGCGTCGGTCATCAACGCTAAGTCCGCGTCGGGTGAAGGATAATGAAGCGTAGCGGCGTTTTCTAAGCTCTCTTTACACTTTAAAAATGCCTCGTTGGCCTTATCAGTCCAGTTAATTAAAGTTTTATCGCGCTTTTTGGTATTATGCAAATACGCGTTAAGTTCTGCCTGATAGTCGGCTGCTTTAGGAATATGAGATCGGTAAAAATTTAACATATCTAAAAATCGACGTAGCTGCTCGACGGTTTCCGGCCTCGGATAACTGACGATAGCCTGCACTTTGCGGTCAAGAGGACGTACTCCAGCCGACGACACCTCATATCCTAAGAATTCTAACTTAGCCTTACCGAATTCACATTTAGAAACATTTATTGTCACCCCATACTCGTTAAACCTTTGAAAAACTTTGTTTAAATGTTCTCTATGGCTGGCTATACAGTCGCTAGCTATTATGACGTCATCGAGGTAAATGAATAAAAAATCAAGACCTTTGAGGACTACCGAATCCATAAATCTCTGGAACGTTTGGGCTCCGTTTCGCAAACCAAAGATCATGCGTGGAAACTCAAACAATCCAAAGGGTGTAATTATGGCAGTCTTCTCAATATCCGATTCTAGCACTGGAATGAAATGATACGCCCGTTTCAAATCTAATCGGGTAAATATCTTTTTATTACCGGCTAACACGTACTTAAAATCTTGCAGCCTTGGTATAGGATAGCGGTCGGGCTTAGTTATTGCATTCAACCTACGGTAGTCACCACATGGACGAATGTCCCCGTTTTTTTTAAGGACTACGTGTAAAGGGCTTGCCCATGCACTTTTAGAAGGTCTACATATTCCTAGATCTAACATGAGCTTGAACTCTTCCTTAACCCGCTTGTACCTGTCCGGAGGTAGAGGCCTAGCCTTCGCATGGACGGGTGGGCCTGTCGTCTCTATGTTATGACATACGGAATGTTTAGGAGTCTCCTTATACGACACAGGTTTAGTCAAATCCGGTTACTTAAGTAATATATCGTGCCATTCATTTTTACTATCTATAGTTCTAATAGACGAGTCATCGTTACTACTGTACGCTACAATCGAAGCGTGAACATTTAGATGCGTAACTTGATCTCTTAATTTCCGCGCGTGGAAATCTACCAACAGTTTATAATGGCTTAGAAAGTCGGCACCGATTATAGGCTGTTTAACGTCCGCTATAATAAAAGACCATCTAAATGCTCTCCTTAAATTTAAATTTAAAACTAGAGTACGCATACCATAGGTTCTAATTTACGTTCCATTTGCCACATATAACTTATAATTATCACTCACGGTAGGGAATGATGCACCCTTTTTTACCACCGGAATTACAGATATGTTGGCACCCGTATCAATTAAAAACTTAAGTCCGGTATTTTTGTCCAAAACGCATAGGTGGTTATTTTGCAAACCGATACATGCCTCCGCCCCTGGCTGTATCGTACTTAGTTTCTCTGTGCGGACGGCGTAGATGGCTTCGCCCTAGCCCAATTGCAAGGATCAACGCACTTCACGGCCTTGGAACCATAACGATGATGGTAAAAGCATAACCATTTCGGGTTCTTACGGGACATACTGGCGCTGCGTTGCCGTGAACCTGATCGCCCCGTTCGTGCTCG
>CAJQZP010000183.1:0-35181 GCA_907164705.1 Parnassius apollo
TAGTACAGTTTATTGGTTTACCACGTGCACGGCGGTGAAGGAAAACATCATCATCATCATTCTCTAAACCATTTCCCATTATCTGGGGTCGGCGCAGTAAATCTTCTTGTTCCATTCCTCTCTATCAGCCGTCATTTCCAATACTTACTCCTTTCATTCTCATATCACTCTTCACACAATCGATCCATCTTTTATTCGGCCTTCCTCTGCCCGTGTGTCCCTCCACATTCATATTCAACACTCGTTTTGTGACATGACTTTCATCCCTCCGCATCACATGCCCAAACCATGCCAATCTGCTTCCTCTCACCTTTTCTACCACTGGCGCTACTTTCAGGCTTCCTCTTATATACTCATTCCTTATCTTATCCATCCTTGTCACACCACACATCCATCGTAACATTCTCATTTCATTCGCATGCAGTCTATTTTCATCCTTCTTCTTAACGGCCCAGCATTCACTTCCATACATGACGACAGGTCGGATGATCGATTTGTAAATTTTCCCCTTCAGCCTTATTGGCATTCGGGGATCGCACGTTGTGGCTGTGACCTGTCGCCATTTCATCCACCCTGCGTTAATCCTATGCTGCACAGCTCTATCTATTCCGCCGTCGCCTTGAATGAGGGAACCGAGGTACTTGAATTCTGAGCAGGTAGGCAGTATAGCGCCATCCAACGACATGGGTACAGGACTGGAAAGACCGCCGAAATCACAGCACAGATATTCGGTTTTGGATCTGCTGATCTTCAAGCCAACACTTTCCAGCCTCTGTTGCCACCCCGTCAGTCTGCTCTGTACCTCGATGCCTTCTTCCCCGACAAGCACGATGTCATCGGCAAAGAGCATGCACCAGGGTGCCTCATCCTGCAGGTCCGACGTCAAAGCGTCCATAATCAGTAGGAAGAGGTAAGGGCTCAATGCCGACCCTTGGTGCAGCCCTACCGCCACATCGATACTGCCCGTAGTTCCCGCGGCAGATCGTACACATGTACGGGATGCTCTGTACATAGCACGGACTAACCTCACATACTTCCCAGGCATACCTTTCATCTTTAACGCCCACCACAAAACCTCACGGGGAACCCGATCGTACGCCTTTTCAAGGTCGACAAAAACCATGTGCAGATTTTTATGCACGCGCTTGTACTTTTCGCACAATTGGCGTAATGCGAAAATGGCATCTGTCGTACCTCGACCGGGCATGAATCCGAACTGGTTTTGTGTTATCTCACACTCTTCTCTCATTCTTTTCTCTATTATTCTTTCCCAGACTTTCATCGTATGTGACATGAGTTTTATTCCCCGGTAACTGCTGCAGTTTTGAACGTCTCCTTTGTTTTTAAAAATGGGGACCAGTATACTACTGCACCATTCCTCAGGTATTTGTTCTTCCTGCAACAATTTACCGAAAAATAAACTCAACCACTTGTATCCATCCGCACTCAGCAACTTCCACACTTCTACTGGTATTCCATCTGGGCCGACCGCCTTCCCATTCTTCATATTCCTAACAGCCATTTTTACTTCTTCCACACTAATTTCTCTCACTAAGCCCATATTCACTGGTGGGTTTTCAAGCATACCATTCCATTCATTCTCCTCATTCATCAATTTCTCAAAATACTCCTTCCATCGCTTCTTTATACTTTCATCGTCAGTCAAAATCCTTCCAGAATCATCTTTTATACATTTTACATGTGAAACATCTCTTCCATTCCTTTCTCTCGCTTTTTGCAATTTGAAAAAGTCGTTTTTGACCTTCGGGGCTTTCAAGGGACCGATATAATTTATCTTGCGCCTCTGCCCTACAAATAGCAACTTCCTTCTTTGCTCTCTTCTTACATTCTTTATACGCCCCTCTCTTACTTTCTTTTATGGAATCATTCTGGTCTTCTACGCTCTGCCATTCTTTAAAGGCATTTTTCTTTTCTCTCAAAACTTCTCTAATACTTTCACTCCACCACCACCCATCCTTATCTATCATACGCTTCCCTTTTGTTTCTCCTAACACCTTCCTTGCCACACTCAGGATACAATCAGCCATTTCCTTCCAGCACTCATTCACACTCATTCCTTCCATATCACCCATCTCTATCATCTTGTTTACAACTAGCTCTCTAAATTCACTTGCATACTCCTCCTTATGCAACAAATGCCACTTTATTTTGGGTGGGGGACGATCCTTATGTTTGTTGAGGCGAACAGTTAAGCAGATGTCAGCCAGCAGAATTCGGTGCTGGGATACTAAGTCTTCACCTGGAAGCACTTTGCAGTTTTTTACACTCTTGATTTGGTTCCGTCTTATCAGAAGATAGTCGATCTGTGTCGCGTGGTGGCCACTTTTATAAGTAACAAGATGCTGATCTCGTTTTTGGAACCACGTGTTTACTACAGCCAGGTCGAAAGCACATGCTGCTTGCAGAAGAACTTCCCCCTCACGGTTCCGCACTCCGTACCCCCATCCACCGTGTACTCTTTCATACCCGTCATTCACTCTCCCTACATGTCCATTAAAATCTCCTCCCATATAAACATCCTCACTCTCAGGTATTCCCATCATCATACAATCAAATTCCTCCCAAAACTTCTCTTTCACACTCTCTTCACAGCCTGTTTGCGGAGCATACACACTTACAACATTCACTACTTTGTTTTCAATCATTAATTTAACAACTATCATTCTGTCATTTACTCTTTTCACATCTGTCACTCGTTCTTTCATTCCACTATCTAACACAACTCCTACTCCATTTCGCTTCCCATCACTTCCACAATAATAAAACTTGTATCCTTCCCCAATCTCTCTTGCTTTATTGCCCTTCCATTTTGTTTCCTGCAAACAGGCAACATTCACTCTTCGTCGTTTCAAAACATCTGCTAACTCTCTTCCTCTTCCAGTCATCGTACCTACATTCCAGCTTGCAAACCTCACTCTGACATTCTTCTCTTTTCGGGCTCGCCTCTTACGTCGCACCCGCTCCGTAAGGTGCGACAACCCTTGCCCACTTCCCACAGGAGCCGGGTGCTGCCCCTGCGCGTCGCCTGCGGGGTACGCCCTAGCCCTGTCATATATCCCACAACTCGTAATATTCATAGATTTACTGCATGGGATTTGGCAAAAGTTTTACAGTCGGCCGCCTGCCTGACACCAACCCTCTTTGGGTATGCTATTGTTGGTAGAGGAAGCTACCATTTTGGGAAAAGGAAAAAGAAGGTTGGGGGTAGGAGCGCAGGTGTAAGGATACTGTTATCTCGGCAGGAAAGGTATGAGAATAACAGTAGCTCGGGGAGCCGGGGTCGCGTACCCGTATTCCATAACAGGATCACCGGAAAGGTAGACCAGCATGAAAACCCCCTGACTATTTTCATTCCATTCTCATGTTAATTTAATTACAGCGAGCGAGGTTGAGAAATCAGATAAACGTTTTTAAAAATATAAGGAATGTGGCATATTCTAAATTAGTTAAACAGATTTACCTGGCTCTTGTAAAATCTATAGTGGGTCTTCCTTACTATATGGGGAAGTGCACCAAAAACCACTATTAAACTACTTGACATAGCTCAAAGAGCTACTCTTAAAGTGAGCACTTTTCGAAGTCCTCTCAGTTCGCCAACTGTTCATCGTACTCACTGTTATGAAACAACACTCAAGCTCTGATACATTCGCCGCTTCCAAGCGCCGCAGAAATATAACTTTCCCCCAAAGACCAACATTTAAACACCTATTCGCACATAAATATTTTCCCTCTTTGGATCCATATCTATATTCTAAAATCAGCAAAATTATGGACATACGAAGCTTAAATATTACTGAGTACCAAAGGAAACTATTTGAATAAATTCATGAACTGAACTATAACGAAAATTCATAAGATGAATTATATTCAACCTCCCACACACATAGTCACATTGTCATACTACACACAATGAGGCTTACCTACACTCTACAACTATAAGAAATTGATTTGTGATCTTTTTGTATACAGAGAAATGTAAAATCTTAAAGGGAAGAGCGCTGCTGTCTGAAACACAGATATTAAGACGACACATCGAAAACGCTATCGCCGTACTGATCCGAGTGAATACATAATTTCTATAAAAACTTGAAGAAACGCCGTCATAAGGTCTAAAATTGCGTAGCGCCCGCAACGATTAAAAGCGCTTAGAAATTGTCAGAATCTTAAAATATTTTTTTTAAAATTATTGATTTAAGTTATCAAAATAATGAGCAAGTAAATTATGAATAGTGATGTTATGAATATATTTGAGTGATTCCCAAGCATATAGATTAAATGATTTCGTTCGTGTTTTTGAGCAATCAAATTCAAGATAAAGACATGAATTTACCTATATCAAAATCCCACTTTCGTTAGTGGTGTCATAGTCCTATACTATTCGATGAAAGGAGGTGCATTTTTTCACGGTGTCGCCTTAAGTTATCTAGTTCAGACACAGATGTTCACTGAATTGTATTTATTGTTAAGCTGTATATTAATGTGTTTGTATCCTAGAAAGTAAGATATTCTTTGCTTGAAATAATAAAGTTATTATTATTTTTGGGGTATCTATATAATTTTCAAATCTGGTTGGGTTCTATAAATATATAATTTTAAGTTAAAATGAAAAGATATCAATAAAATAAAATAAAATAAATACATAAATAAATAAGATCCAACCAGATGGAAGCCCTCGGCAGGGAAGACCAAACGGTCGAGGGTTAGGAGGAAAGGAAAGAAACCAGTGGACGATGCGGGCGGTATCGAGGAGCACCGCCTTTTGCATTTGAGCTCGGATCAGTTCGTCACGGAATCCCAGTCGCCTCAGATCACCCGAGAGGCTGACTGCTATTAGCTATAGATTATTATTATTATTAATATTACTGTGCCCTTTTACATATTTGCATACTTAAATTTACCATACTTAATTTAATCATGTATTAATTTTTCATCTTTTGTAGTTAAAATAATACATCTTGTGGTTTTTTAGTACATTTTATATAAATGTGTACAATTATGAATAGTGTTATAAACATGGTCATATACATGAGGTTTAGTTTTTTCTGAAGGCAATGAACCATTAAGTTATATTATAAAAAATTAAATTTGCTTTTTTTCAATATTCAAATAAATTAATGTTTTCTTATATATATATATATATATATATATATATATATATATATATATATATATATATATATATATATATATATAAACTTGATAGTTGTTACAGTATTTTTTTAAATTATTTTTGTATACGATATAATTAACATCATATTTTTAACAACGTTAAATTTTTAAGAGCCAATGTATTTTGGATATATATACCTATGTAATATAACTATGAACGACGAAACTATTTAAACTTCTGTTTAAATTAAGAAATATATTTAAAACTAGCCTTTTAAGTTATATTTTACTTGCATTCATATTAGAATATATTGCACAAATTATGTTAAAATTAGGTGATCATAACACGATGCAATCACAAACCTTTCCATATACGTAGTTATGCATCCCGGTATTCCCGGAACTACACCGGAGACCATCACAATTCAAGCGTAAGCGTGGGCGTAGATTGCTGAATTGCGTCTGGAAGACGGGTGGTCTTTCGTGTGAATACTGATAACTGTTCGTTAGCTTAAAGATCTAGAATAAGAATTAGGATAGTCTTAGTTTGGCTCGCACATGTATCGGACATGTAGCCTTAAGTTAGAATCCATCGCGGATTAATTAAGTGGTATATAAGTAATGTATCGCACATTAATCGTTATAAGTTTATTAATAAAGTCTTTTTAGAAACGTCCTGAGTCAATTTCGAATCTTGCCTGGCGCAGCCGGTAGGATTTCGCGTGTAAAGCTTGCTCATACATATAAGAAGACTCCCAAATCAGTCGTCGTGAAGCAGTTTACGGTGCCGTCTTGCACTGTCGCGAAATCTACGAACCGAAATAAATTTGTCGAATTAGAAACAGGACATCAAGAAAGAAGACTTCCTAGCCCAGGCGTACTGTGAGTAAACCTTTTCACGTCCATCTCTGTTCCTATCTATTTTTGCTTGCTAGAATTATAGTGTTATTTGATTTTTCTTAAATCGAACAAAATAAATTGCAAAAGCATAGGCAATTTATTCTATATCTTTAAGTTTAATAATTAAGTATTGAAAATTAATTTGAAATAAAGAAAATTTATTAAATTGTGTTATAAAGAATAAAAATTACACAATTAAAGAAATAAAAGGATATATTAAAGAAATAAAATTAATAATTATATAAATTAAAATTAATAATTAAATAAAATAAAAAATAAATTAATAATTAAATATTATATAAATTGTTATATTAATGTTAAATAAAATGGAACGATTACGTGTAATACCTAAGGATTTACTTCGTCTTATACCTAAGTTTGAAGGAGAGGAAGGATTATTAAATGTATTTATTAAGAAAGCTCAATACATATACAGGTCTTTCGCAGACCCTAATAATGCCACACAAACATTATATGTATTCCATGCGATAAGCAGCCGATTAACTGGTAGGGCAGCACATTTGTTAAGTGAGCGTGATGATATTAATTGTTGGAATACGCTTAAAGATATTTTAATTCAACATTTTGGCGATCCGCGTTCGGAATATTGCATAGCTATCGAATTAGAACAAATGAAAATTATGTCTGGCGAATCATTTATCGATTTTTGTCATAGGATTCAACATATGCGTAGTACCTTATTCGCAAAAGTCAATCTAATACAGAACGAAGGAGTAAAAGCAGCTAAAATGATAGTGTATAATAATATGTCACTAAATGTATTCCTTTATAATATACCTGACGATTTAATTCGTATCGTGCGTCTTAGACAGTGTACTAGTTCAGAATCCGCTTTAAGTGTCATAACCGAGGAAGTGAATTTCATGAACCAATATAATGCGAAAAATAAAACGAAACAGAATACAACATCCCAAAATTTCAAACCCCAACAAAGTGTTAATATTTTACCTAATAATAATTCATCGTATTTTAAATTTACAAATCCACACTTTGGACCACAGAATAAATTTCAATTGCCTAATAATAATTTGAAATTTGGTATTCCACATCAGCAACAAGGTCAAAAATTTGTTGCTCGAAATAAATTTAATAATGTCCCAAGATTTAATAATAATATGGGACCACAGAACTTTAAGTTTGGTATTCCAAACCAGCAATCTAATTTTAAATTTGGCATATCCCAACAATACCAGGGCTTTAGGCCTCTCATGAATAATTATGCGCGACCACCACTAGCTTTTACAAATCAACCCCAAAATAATTTTAAATTTGGCATACCTCAACAACAGCAAGGCTTTATGCCACCCATGAATAATCATGCGCAACCCCCCACTAGCTTTTACAAATCAACCCCAAAATAATTTTAAATTTGGTATACCTAACCAGAATTTCCATAAACAAAATTTAAATGAAAATACCGATGTCTCTATGCGTACCGCACGTCCGATAAGACAAAATATGCTAGATGACTCTAGGGTTCCCCAAGATAACGAGATATTCTATAATAACCAACCCGAAATACCAGCGAAAATTATAACCATAATATAAATTACTGTGACGCGAATAATTACACGTATAATTTAGAAGTGCCCCAATTTGAAGTAGAACCGTATAGTGAAATAGAAGAAGTAAGTCACAACCCTAATATAATTTCGAATGATACTGAAAATTTTCAGGTAGAAGCCCCCCAAGCCACCCCCGAAATAATACAAATAAATTGTGATACGACTTTTAAACTCCCGCATATCTAAATCCTGGAAATTCAGACTCGTTTTATGATAGACACCGGAAGCACGGGATCTTTTATAAGTACATTTAAGGCAGAACAATATTTCTCCCCTTTCAAATTACATGAACCTTTCGAAGTTATACGTACGCATGTACGTAGCCGACATAACGAAGCTATATGTATCCCGCTCTTTAAAACATTTAAAAGTTTAGAAAAACGTATATGACGTCGATAGTAGATATGACGGTTTAATGGGTTCGGACCTTTTAAAACAACTTGACGCCTCAATAGATATGAAAAACCAAATATTGCACACACGTGACACAAATATACCTATTATATATAACTCCCCATACGAAATTAAATCGGAACCAAGAACGGAAACGCAAATCCTAACGAATATGCAGAATGAAAATGCGATAGTAGATTATGTCGATATTGCTCAAGGTGCTAGGATGCCTAGCGCTATAGTAAAATGCGTTAATTCGTTTGCAGACACGGTGATACAAAATGCGTCCGACGATAGGGTTACTATGACGTTCTCTAAGCCCCTAAAAGTAACCAAAGATATTGAAAGATTTCCAAATAAGAACACAACATTCTCTAACCCCCTAAAAGTAACTAAAGAAATTAAAGGATTACAAAATAAGGACACAATATTTATAAAGCGCACGAATGTTAGGAGAAGTAAAGATAAAGCGCGTTATGAAAAAGCAGAGGTCATAGGAAATATAGTTAGAAACACAGTACCAATTAAGTATCACGGTCAAAATACAAGGGCCCCAATTAAGGATATAAAACGTCCTCCACAGGTTCATTCTGTTCCTGCTTCAAGTCTTCAGGACCCAGGCCCTTCTACTTCAACCGATTGTCCGAAATTCCGGCATACTACCAATAAAGGAGGGACAAGCTCTCATTAGTAACGATAAGTGATCTTTAGTTAAGATATTAGACTTAAGCTTAATACGTGAGGATCTAGAATTTAATAAGAATCGATACAATAACCTAAATACAAATGTGACACGTTATTTTGGTAAAAAGATAATTAACTCTGAAATAAATAATTTAAAAATTCAAACAAATTATATTCAAAATATAACAATTGAAAAATTAAAGCAACTATTACCATCGAAAAGGGCTAAACGCAGTATTCGGAATCCTCACGGATCTTTTATTAAAATCATGACAGGTAATTTGGACAAGGATGATGCCATAAGGTACGATGCTTTAATAAATGATGTAAAAGTAAATCAAAATCAGCTAATAGGAAAATGACAGTGGTCGCCGAAATGATAAAAACCTTTATTAATGTTACAAATAGTACAAAATTCAATTTCATACAGCTGGATAAAACTCTTTGGGAAATGAGAAAACAAATTAATATAACAAAGAACTCTCAAACAGAACTTAAAATATCTAACGTATATAACTTATTTCTACATATAACTTTCAAACTATATATATCAAACTGGATGAAATTGAAACAGCGGTAGCTTTTAGTAAACTAGGAACATTGCATCAGTCTATTATTGACGCCGATGAATTCTTGTCATTGTTAAAAATTATTGAACAAAGAAATAATCTTGTATTTCCTGTAAAAGTAGAAAACATTTTAAAATTAGAGCAAAGTATAGATTTAAAGTCGGCAGTCGGCCGCACCTATCCAATCCCCCCCCCCCGCCGCGCCTTCGGTTTCCCGCTCGAAAATGCGCGCCGTCGCAGGTTGCAAATTGTTAAAATCATGCCTAAACAAACGTGCGTGAACATTATATTTTAATTTTAGTTATAATAATTGTAATCTTATGCAAAAAATATTTGTATCGAAATTATCGGACTCGGAAAACTTCGCCCGGTAATTTCAAATCTGAGGGGGAAGAGTTATGCATCCCGGTATTCCCGGAACTGCACCGGAGACCATCACAATTCAAGCGTAAGCGTGGGCATAGATTGCTGAATTGCGTCTGGAAGACGGGTGGTCTTTCGTGTGAATACTGATAACTGTTCGTTAGCTTAAAGATCTAGAATAAGAATTAGGATAGTCTTAGTTTGGCTCGCACATGTATCGGACATGTAGCCTTAAGTTAGAATCCATCGCGGATTAATTAAGTAGTATATAAGTAATGTATAGCACATTAATAGTTATAATTTTATTAATAAAGTCTTTTTAAAAACGTCCTGAGTCAATTTCAAATCTTGACTACGTACTTTGGTAATTAAAACAAAGGTGTCACAAATCGCATACGCGACAGGGACTTGTATTTTGATGTCTGTTGTCATGCTACCGATGACGTCTTATATTCTCGTTATTATTTCTTTTCTCTGTTAATTTTAATATGCAATGTGGTGATTTATTTTCGGTTTTATATTGTTTGTACTCTTAAATCATAAGCTGCCAACTATAATTATTTATTATTTCTGTATAAATAATACTTGTTTGTAAATATTTAATTTGCTTAACATTATTTTGAAACTCATTATGTTATGTATACAATTAATTGATTTAAATTTTGTTGTGTCCATATTGTGAGCCTCAATCCCTGACTGAAAATGATGTAAGTAAATATTATACGAGATTATATGATATAAATTTGTAAAAGACGTGGGTAAAATTTATGGATAAGATATGGAATACATAATTATAAATAAAAAGTATTGACGGTGTGTAGGTTTGTGATATATGTAAAAAAAAATATCGGAGGTTAGCATATCCACTGCCGATCTGCTGTGAGTTTTGAAAACCTAATAACCCATTAATTTTTGAAGGTTGTTCGTACACGATTAAGTGCGGAATAAGTTTTAATGTATTGTTAATGAGTTTATATGAATTGCATGTGTTTATATAATTGTTACTATGAATTTTATAGGAATATTGTCCATTATCTTGATCATGTATGTACGCGACCCGTGTACTTGTAAGTTATGGTACAATTAATTAATGAATAATGAGAGCTAAATTACTATAAATGATGAAGTGAATGAAAATAAATCTGCGGCCCCTTTTCCCCAAGTGGGGTCATTTCCGATAAGGCAGAAAGGCCCTCCGGGCCAAAGCTAGTCTCAGGTGGTGTTTAATGGGTTGGCACTTAAGTTCTCATAGTGAGTCCCACATAACCACGCAGTCGGCTGAGTGGTATGCTAAGAGCATTCATCACATCCCTCCCCCGCTTCCCGGAGGGTATCACTTTACTTTGCTTCTAGGCGCAAAAAATGAATAATTGATATTGGTCATTGTCTTAATCATGTATGTACGCCAGCTGTATACGTGTGTTTAGGCCAAATTGTAACAACTTGAGACTTGCGGAAGCGCTCGTCTCGGGCGAGGAACCGGTTTGACGGGTCGAGCCGAGTGGGCGGCGGCCGTGCCAATTTAGTCTAGAATAATCTTTGTGCTCGACGGCCGTGCTGGTTAGATGCCAGGAAGTTAAGTTAGAATCGTTAGGTCGCGTGGATACTGCCTCCTTTGCGTTGTTTTATCTTGCTCGTATACGTGACAACGAGGCTTTCCTTGAGTTTTGAGTGACTAATTTAACTTCGATTGCCATTAATTTGCGTCGACGAGTTGCTTGTGTGGTGTTTTAATATCGTACGAAGGAATTTTTGCTTTGTCGGGTGGAACGCTAAACTTTGTATCCGGGCGGAGATCGCGTTTCTCTTCGATTATAGTTTTGTGCTAAGTGACGTTAGACTTGAGTTCAGGTAAAGGTTAACGCCCACTGGAGTAATTGCACCTTGTGGAGTAGGGCAGCGTATGTGGGTCTGCTAGCCGATTACATCGGTGATGTCAGGTTACATTACACACCTTCCTTTACCACTCACACCTACAATTTACTTGCCCATAACGGTACCTTGTGGTAGACCCTACCTCCGGAACTCGGTAAGTTTGTGGTTGCTTGTCCAGCCATTACATAACAATTATCCATAGGCCATTTGGGCCCGAACCCTTTGTTGCCCGTCGAGTTGGATTACTGATGTCGTCGTCGATGTGCCCAGTCGACTTCTGTCAGGGCAACTGAAGGCCGTAACATTTGCTGGTAGCAGAACGTGGTGATTGTTTTTCCAATCACGCCCGGCCGTAATATAATATTTTTTTCTGTTTTGTTAGCAGATCGGTGGTGAGAACCACGCCCGTTAGGCTGCGCAAGCAGGAGTGTAGTTTAGGATTAGGTACCTACGCGTCAGGTATTTCGGGTAAGTAGATTAAATTGCCGAAGGGTCAGTCTCCTGGGCGAGGCATCTTTGCTGACCGACTGTAGTGTGTACTTGCCGTGTAGTGTAAATGTATTTAATTTCATTTCATTTAATAGTAATTTGTACTTAGTAGTGATGCCATCGCACAAGCCACCGGCGCTTCGCCTGCAGGCGGAGCTGCGCTGGGCCGCGAATGCCCATACCTTTATAGGGCGACCCGATCGGGTCCATAGTTTAGAAAAGCGGCTCGAGCAGGTCATGGCCCGAAGGGAGGAGGCTTGCACTGAGCTTTTGGCCTCGGATGCGGAACAGGTAGTCCTAGACTCCTGCCTCGCGGACTACGAGCAATTCTTTTCGCTCATGGACGACTTGAATAAGGCGGGGGCCAAGTATGATAATGAAGCGCGTGAAGCTCGGCTGAGTGGCCTGCTCGAGTCCCCTCGGAAGCAGCCTACTCAGCTGGAGCTGTTGGGACGACTCCCAACTCTGGACCTGCCAAGGTTCTCCGGGGTCCTCTCCGACTGCTGACCTTTGTTGGCCTTTTTGATAGCCTAGTGGACGCCCGAAGGAACTTGACACCAAGCCAGAAGATGGCTTACCTCTTGGCCTCACTGGAGGGGGAGGCCCTGGGCGTCATCGGCCATTTGAAATTGTCGGACGACGCCTACTAGACCGCCCGGGACCTCCTCGCAGGAAGGTACGCCAACGTCCTGCGAATTGCGGACGAATACGTTAGACAGCTTCTAAACCTCCCGCTGCTTAGGGACCGGGCTAGACTACGTCCGGACATCGTAAATCCAGTCTTGGTAGCCTGTAATTCGTTGAGGCGGCTGGATTTACCGGTGGACGAATGGTCCTTCTTGTTGCTCCACATCGTGCTGTCCCGCCTGCCTCTCGATCTTTGGATCCATTTTGAGGAGAGGTACCGCGGGGACGGCGCCTCCTATATTCCGCCCTTCAGGGACCTGCTGCGGTTCTTGGAGGAGCAGTGCCGGCAAATTGAGAACGCAGCGGGCACCGTCGACGACCTACGGGTTGCCAACCGAGCCGTGCCCAGGGAGAGGCGGAATCCTCCGGGAAAGTCGCCGCCAACCCCCCTAAGACCTAGCGGAGTTCCCGCGGGAGGGCGCCGCCCCCTACCATCTTATAGCGGCCCCCCTGCTCCTATTGCCGAGCATCCGATCACCGGGTGACGTTGTGCCCGAAGTTACTGGGTAAGCCGGTCCCGGCGAGGCGAACCATCGCCAAGGAGCGCCGCTGGTGCTACTCGTGCTTGGAAAGGCACCTCCAACGAGACTGCCCGCACCAGCGGCCCTGTCCGCACTGCCAGGGCAACCACCATGCCGTTTTGTGCCTGAATGCGAACGGCGCATCCTCTCGGGGCTCTGTCGGGCCCTCAACTCCCACAGGCGGGGGCGCTCAGCCACGCCCTCTGTCGAGCGACGCTCGGCGCTCCCTGCCGGCCACTGTGCCGCTGGGTTTGAAGGGGGTCCCTCCCTCGACCAGTCGGGGGGGTCGTACTCCCAGGAGCGGGGGGGTCGTTACCCCCCCCTCAGCGTGTTAAGAGGAACTTCACGGCCACTCAGCGGGCAGTTAGACTCCTCTCACCCCCGTTAGCTGAGTGGCCGCGACTGGAGTACCACCCTCCCCCCTTTGGTTGGTACCGGTACTACGGGGTTCCTGCGACCTCGAATCTGTCCCGGGCCTCAAGGCCGAGGTTCCTTGAAGCTGCCCAGGGCGGCCCGTTCGGTGATTTGCAACCCCAGATCGTTGAGATGCCGCCTGAATGCCTAAGGTAACGGTCGCCTTAGCTCCCACCACGGCCGCCACCACTGATCCTTTGAGCCTGTGACGGCCCAATATTATTATTAATAATTAAATTCAATATAAGGGGGCGTCAAAAAAAGTCTTAAAAGATATATATTAAGCAATAAAATTACATTAATAAGCATAAAGTTAATATAAATACATTTCAGACATTAGACCAATAACATAGTAAATTAAAGGCAAAATATTGTCTTTCATAATAAATAAATTTATTTAAAAACTTGAAAAAATATTTAAAATAAGATAACTAATAGAAATACAAGTCGACAATAGTATAAAAATAAAGATAAATAACATTTATAAGATAATTAGAAAATTTGTTAAAAATTGTCTAAGTCTTGGAAGGAGTTCATGTATAAAAGAAAATTTTCCTAAGTTGTGGAAGGTGTTCATGTATAGATGTCTTGTATGGAGGAGCTGCCGGAGATACATACCTGCAGTTGTACATATATATGGGGTGGTCAGGAGCCTGACTGCCTGAAGTGCTGTAGCACAATGACTAGTCCTATATTAGGGACTTATGATATTAAACTCAATGATACGAAAGCAATACTATAGAAGGTCTCCATGATGAATTTGCATTACAATAGTGAGGTCGTGAGTTGAAGTCCTATATATTAATGACTTATGAAAGTAAGGTCTATTATACAAAAGCAGTACTATAGAAGGTCTCTATGATGAATATGCATTACAATAGTAGGGTCGTGGGTTCGAGCCCTATATATGAATGACTTATGAAAGTAAGGTCTATGATACAAAAGCAATAATATAGAAGGTCTCCATGATGAATTTGCATTACAATAGTAGGGTCGTGGGTTCGAACCCTATATATTAATGACTTATGAAACTAAGATCTATGATACAAAAGCAATATTATAGGAGGTCTCCTTGATGAATAAGCATTGTATGGGGTGGTCAGGTGACCGACTGCTCCTAGTACTGTAGCAAAATGACTAGTCCTTATTAGGGACTTGAAAAGGAATATTATGGTGGCGTGTATGTTGCTTCACGAGCAATTGGTCCGAGGTAAACTTGGACTCGCTGACCGATGTGTCCTAGACATATCATCTTAGTGCTGGTGGTAAGCGGGTTTGTTGTGGCAATACGGCTTTCCCGTGGACATCGCACACCCATACCGTTTGTGGGCGACGTCGTAGCGCATAGCGATGCGGCGTCTATCTTTCGGATTGGGATGAGTGTGTTTGGTAGCACTTTTAAGTGTAACCAGCATACTGAACTTCATGTCTTAGTGCATTAGCGCTATGATACGTGGAGTTATGTCCATTGGCGTTTTAATAGCGTGCTACTACATATGACATGCTGGTGATATTTTTTAGTTAACAACAATAAAAACTTTGTTACCAAAGTCGATAGGGATCATGTGGGTGTGTTGTGAGGGGGTGCCACCCGTATGATAGTTGCACTGATGCTTACTGCTACTTGCGGTATTGCGTCTTGTGATGGATCTGCGGGTGTGCTGCGCCTGATTCGACGCATTCTTGTGGTTCTGGTCGATGGAGGTATACAATTAACATCTTAGTGCCGGTGGTAAGCGGGTTTGTTGTCGCAATACGGCTTTTCCGTGGACATCGCACATCCATACTGTTCGTGGGCGGCGTCGTAGCGCATAGCGATGCGTCGTCTATCTTTCGGATTGGGATGATGAGTGTGTTTGGTAGCACTTTTAAGTGTAACAGGCAATCTCAACTTCATGTCTTAGTGCATTAGCACTATGATACGTGGAGTTTAGTTCACTGGCGTCTTAGTGGCGTGCTACTATGATACGTTGGTGATATTTTTTAGTTAACAACAATACAAACTTTGTTACCAAAGTCGATAGGGATCATGTGGGTGTGTTGTGAGGGGGCGCCATCCGTATGATAGTTGCATTGATGCTTACTGCTACTTGCGGTATTGCGTCTTGTGATGGATCTGCGGGTGTGCTGCGCCTGATTCGACGCTCTCTTGTGGTTCTGGTCGATGGAGGTATGCGGGTGGTGATGTCTGCTGGGATGTATGGGGGACCTTGGGATGGTGTAAGCCCGACGATAGTCGTATTGATGCTTGTTGCGTTCTGCAGCATTGCGTCTCTGCGATGGTTATTTGGTGGGACGCTATTCTCAATGGCGCTCTCTGCGTCTTGTATTGACTCATGCCTGAGTAGCTTTGCGCAAATCGGGTCCCTTCATTACGGGGCTGCAGACTGTCTGCCCTCCATGATGTTTTATATAACAACATAATAATATATCTCTGTAACTTTCCCACCTTTGAATGATTGAAGGCAACTTCGGTGAGACAAACATGATCGAAAATGCATTTACTCAACGTCAGTGACACAAACCCTTTCTGATGGCGAATTATTACTCTTATCTTATAACTGCCTTTTGGCTATATCTGCCGTTGTATTGATTGGTGGAGCATATGTGTCGACCTCATGCGGGTGGTAGCTGGCGGGAGGATCTGAGGAGACTCTCAAGGCTGCGGCCGAAAGCCGCACAACGTGGGACCCCATTCCCTTGAGGTGAGCGGTAGACTCATGACACGCTCTGCGGCTAGTAGCCGTGCTGATCATGCAATTGGTGGTGATGCCATACACTTACATCACGTCTGCAGGAGCGGTGGTCTGGCAGGTGGTGGCGCTCACGGAGGGTTTACGGCCAGTGTTCCTATTTGCCTAAACCGTGTGACGTACATTCACTGTGGCAGGATTCGTTCGTATTCTGTATTCTGTATGTATGTGTAATGCTTGTGTATGTGTATAATAGATATAGGTGTAGTGGCTGCGTCCGCCACGCGGGAGTCGCAAATATATTACCGTTTACTCGACACGTGTCTTGATTTATTGCAATCTTCATTGTACACCTTAATGGACTTAAGTAAATTAATTAATTAATTAAATACAGAACCCATAAAACTGTACACTGGTGACCCGAGAAGAACCGTTTGTGAATTAGTGTCGATAAAATATGTATCCGCAACTTGGACCTGCGCCAGTTCCTGCAGCGCCTATCGCGCCCGCGCCGGTACCACCGCCCGCCCAGGGCGCCGTGGCGCCGTGACGCTGACGAGTATCAGCGTTACGTCTAGAATACCCGACTTCTGGACGGACCAACCGCGACTCTGGTTCGTTCAGTTCGAGGCCGTAATAGAAAACCAGAAAATCGGGGATGCGGCCAAGCAAAATCTGGTCGTAACTAAATTATGCAAGAGCGCTATACAGCAGGTAAGTGATCTACTGCTGTCGCCGCCATCCGAAAGGAGGTATGAGACGTTAAAGGATCGGCTTCTGCAAGTGTTTAAGGAGTCGGAGACTAGACAATTTCAGAAACTACTGGGGGAGATGGAGCTCGGTACTCAAAAGCCATCGCAGCTCTTACGTCGGATGCGAGACCTCGCGAGGAATAAAATGCCAGACGCTACACTCCAGATTATGTGGACCAGACATTTACCCACGGCCGTTCAAGCTGTTCTAGCTGTCACCGAAGCAAAGGACCTGGAAAGCCTGGCGACGGTGGCGGATAAGGTGATGGAAGTGACCAGGCCGCTAGAAATTGCCGAAGTCAGCAGCGTTACATCCAGCAAGCTCGGCGATTTAGAGGATATTGTGAGTAAACTGCAGATCGAAATAGCAGAACTACGTCGGTCAAGGTCGAGTTAACGCAACAATAACTCAGGTAACAGAGGGAGAACGGGGAGATCAGGTTCACGGCAACGCAGCGCCAGTATGTCCCGTAAGAACCCGAAATGGTTATGCTTTTACCATCATCGTTATGGTTACAAGGCCGTGAAGTGCGTTGATCCTTGCAATTGGGCTAGGGCGAAGCCATCTACGCCGTCCGCACAGGGAAACTAAGTACGATACAGCCAGGGGCGGAGGCATGTATCGGTTTGCAAAATAACCACCTATGCGTTTTGGACAAAAATACCGGACTTAAGTTTTTAATTGATACGGGTGCCAACATATCTGTAATTCCGGTGGTAAAAAAGGGTGCATCATTCCCTACCGTGAGTGATAATTATAAGTTATATGTGGCGAATGGAACGTAAATTAGAACCTATGGCATGCGTACTCTAGTTTTAAATTTAAATTTAAGGAGAGCATTTAGATGGTCTTTTATTATAGCGGACGTTAAACAGCCTATAATCGGTGCCGACTTTCTAAGCCATTATAAACTGTTGGTAGATTTCCACGCGTGGAAATTAAGAGATCAAGTTACACATCTAAATGTTCACGCTTCGATTGTAGCGTACAGTAGTAACGATGACTCGTCTATTAGAACTATAGATAGTAAAAATGAATGGCACGATATATTACTTAAGTAACCAGATTTGACTAAACCTGTGTTATATAAAAAAATATAAGCTTATTTCTTGTTAAATGGTTTCGTGAATAATAAAAACTACCGTATGTAAAGCGAAGACAATCCTCATGCCATTAAAGAATCACCATTATATCAATAAAAATTGACCCTTTGGTGTGGTTTACACGCTGGCGACATCATCGGTCCTAATTTCTTTCGAAATGAGGAAGGAGCTGCCGTTACGGTGAACGGCGAGCGCTATCGAGCCATGCTGACTGCTTTTTTGCCAAAAAAATAATCAGCTAAACATCGACAACATTTGGTTCCAACTAGACAACGCAACTTGTCATACAGCACGCTTATCCATCAATTTATTGCAAAATCGATATGGTGACAACTTTCTAGAAGTGGACCTGTTAACTGCCATCATTATCGTGCGACTTAACGCCTCTCGGTTACTTTTTATAAGGCTATATTATGTAATTACTTCACGCCAACAACTCAGCAACTCTTGAAGCATTGGAAGCCAATATTCAAGCCACCATTGACGCCATACGGACAGATTTATTGAAAAAAGGAGTGAAAAATTGGACTGATCGAACGGACTATGTAAGTAGAAGCGGCGAACATATGCCAAAAATCATATTTAAAAATAAATACTACGAAATATACCTATCAGATTGTAATAATTATTATTCAAAGTTTTCAAGCTCTGATTAAAACATCCTATATGATCCAACTCGATAAGATAAAAGAATCACAATAGAACATTTCAAATACAATAAAACTATCAACTTCATTATCCTAAGTACTTATATTGTCACAAATCTACAATAACTATTCATGGCGCATAATTGCAATTGTCGTTAAAACAAAAGAATGTAATTAAAGTTAATCTTTGTACTCGAACTTTAATAGAGCTTTATAGCGAGGAATAAATAAAATAAATGAATTTCATTTTGTAAGGTTGCGCCGTTGGAACTCAGTGACAGAGTCTATGGTCGGTAGAAAGTAAGTAAAAGATTTCGAAGAAAGACCCCAGCAGAGAGATTTTAATTCATCATCATCATCATCATTACAGCCCTTCACAAGTCCACTGCTGAACATAGGCCTCCCCCAAGTAATGCCACAAAGCACAGTCCTGAGCCACCTGCATCCATCGACTTCCTGCATGTCTTACCAGGTCGTCACTCCATCTAGTGGGGGGTCGCCCTACACTACACCTACCGGTACGAGGCTGCCACTCGAGAACCTTTCTTCCCCATCGGTTATCGGTTCTTCGAGCTATATGGCCGGCCCATTGCCACTTCAGCTTAGTAATCCGTTGGGCTATGTCGGTCACTCTGGTTTTACTGCGGATATCCTCATTTCTGAGTCTATCACGCAGTGAAACTCCGAGCATAGCCCTCTCCATAGCTCGCTGAGCGACCTTGAGTGTCCTCATATGGCCAGCGGTGAAGGACCACGTCTCAGATCCGTAAGTCATCACTGGCAACACGCACTGGTTATACACTTTAGTTTTCAGAGATAGAGGTATACCTGACGAGAAGATGTGTCGTAATTTCCCGAACGCTGCCCAGCCGAGTTGAATCCGTCGATTGACCTCTCGGTCGAAGTTGGACTTACCTAGTCGGACTATTTGTCCCAGGTAAACGTACTCGTCAACAACTTCGAGCACAGTGCTCCCAACAATTACCGGCATAGGTGTGACATGGACATTAAACATGATCTTTGTTTTATCCATGTTCATCTTAAGACCTATCCGTTGGGAGATACCGTTGAGGTCATTGAGCATAGTACTAAGGTCCTCCAGCGATTCTGCCATAAGGACTATATCGTCGGCAAATCGAAGGTGAGTGATGTACTCGCCATTGATGTTAATACCGTATCCTTTCCAGTCCAGTAGCTTGAAAACGTCTTCCAACGCAGCGGTGAAGAGTTTCGGGGATATAACATCACCCTGTCTTACACCTCTCTGCAGTTGGATAGGTTTCGTACTCTGGTTCTGTACTCGGATAGCCATCGTAGCCCTACTGTACAAACACTTCAGCACTTCAATATACCAACAGTCAACTAGGCACCGCTGAAGAGACTGTAGCACCGCCCAAATTTCGATGGAATCAAAGGCTTTCTCATAGTCCACATACGCCAGGCAAAGTGGCAGATTGTACTCTTCGGACTTCTGTACAATTTGCCGAAAGGTATGTATGTGGTCTATGGTACTGAAGCCTTTTCGGAAACCGGCTTGTTCGGGAGGCTGGAAGTCGTCGAGTCTGCGTGCGAGACGATTCGTAATGACTCTCGAAAACAGCACGTAGACGCGGCTCAGAAGGGAAATCGGTCTGTAGTTCTTCAAGAGAGCGTTGTCGCCTTTCTTAAAGAACAAGACCACCGCGCTTCTGCTCCACGCCTTCGGAGTAGTGCCACCATGTAGGACGGAATTGAAGAGCTTCTGAAGGACTTCAAGTACCGGTGTTCCACCCGCTTTCAGAAGCTCCGCTGTAATTCCATCCTCGCCCGGGGCCTTGCCGTTTTTAAGGTGGTGGAGAGCCATTCTAATTTCGCTCAGACTGACGTCCGGGATATCATCGGAATAGTGTCGGATAAGACTTGCTCTTTGATCGTTACTCACACTTGCGTGTGGCTCCAACGATGATGTGTACAGCTGCCCATAGAACCTCTCAATCTCACTCAGAATCTCAGGTGTCCCGGAAACGATGTTGCCACACTCAGTCTTCAGCCTTGACATTTGGCTCTTTCTGGCAGACAGATCTCTGGCAAAGACTTTGGAGCCCTGATTCCGCTCGATCGCTTCTTTAATACGAGCAGTATTAAAGTTGGGTAAGTCTCGCCGCATGCATTTGGAGATCTGTCTGTTCAGTTGCCTGTATGCTGTCAAATCTGTTGACGATTGCAACCTCATCTCCCGTCTAACAGCCATAAGATTAAGAGTGTGATCGGAGATTTTTTGTGTTCTTCTGCGGCGGGTCTTGCAGAACTTAGCTCCGACCGCATGGATAGTTTCCACGAGCTTGTCATTCATATCGTCCACTGCATTGCAATCCTCTAGGCACTGAAAGCGGTTTTGTAACTCGAGCTTAAAGGTTTCGGGATTCTGGATTAGAGCACGAGGGGGACGGAGCGTTGACTTCATTAGACGAGACCTCTCCAACTTAACGTTTAGGTTCAGTGTGCCTCTAACCATTCGGTGATAGCTGCCAGTTTTCACCCTTGCGCTCACTGAGACATCACTGAACAGTTGGCGTCTGATCGTCATAATGAAGTCAATCTCATTTTTTGTCGAACCGTCGGGGCTCGACCAGGTCCACTTCCTGTGGGGCCGCTTCTGGAAGAAAGAGTTCATCATAAAGAGTCCCTCTTTCTCCATAAAGTCGGCCAGCTGCTGGCCCCTTCGGTTCCGTTGCCCTACTCCAAATTTGCCCACCTTTTCTCTTGTGCCCAGTTTTGCGTTGAAGTCTCCCATCAACACCGTGTAGTGAGTTTTGGAGGAATGCATGGCTCTGGAAATATCCTCATACATTTCCTCCACCTCCTCATCGGGATGTGCCGAGGTTGGTGCGTAAACCTGTATGACCTTCACCGAATACCGTTTGGTGATTCTGAGTATCAGGTACGCAACCATCGTCGACACACTCTCAATCTTTCCAACGTTGTTGACGAGAGACTTGTGGACGATAAATCCGACACCTCCTTGGGACAGATGGTCGCCCTACCGGTGGTAGAACAAGTTGCCGGACTCGAGAATTGCCGTATCCTCCCCCTCTCTTCGGACCTCGGATAATCCAATAATATGCCAGCGCAACTTGTCTACCTCTTCTTCCAGCTCCAGTATCTTCTCGTCAGTCCTCAGGGTGCGTGCGTTATATGTTGCCAGGTCGAGTCGTCGTAGGTGGCAACCGAACCTCCACCGGTGATTCTTAGCACTCCCTGCCCCGCCGTTACCATGGTCGCCACCGTAGCCAGGAATAGCGGGGCCGCCGGGGACTGGGGGCCGTTTTTTGCGTCGTTATTCATGGGGGGATATTTGACATAGTTGCCACGCTTGGCGAATGGGTTGGCAACCGCAGTTTTTTATTATAACACAGTTGTTATCGGGAAGATGCTGCTGCCCATCTCCTGCCTGTCTCCCTCTGTCGCCTCTTACGACACCCACGGGAAGATATGAGGTAGTGGATATTCTCAACCGCCACTACACGGCATATATATATATATAGATTTTAATTGACTATAACTTTTTAAGCAAATATTTAGAAGCACAAGCTCTCAAAGTTTATTTAATTGTGTTTAAGTATTATATTCGAAAACAATAATTAAACTTTTAGGTAATCTAAAACATAAACCGTTTTCAAAACTTTAACAAAATTACATACGAGTTCTGAAGTCGGTGCTAAGACATAGTGTAGCGAAGCTTTGACTTCAGAAGCTATTATGTGGATTTGTTATAGTTTTAAGGTCAGTCTGTATTTTTATAGCAACATCAAAAATTCAAGAGAACAACTAGAATGTCGACAAAGATAAGATAATGATATTTTATTTTGCAAATATGGGTACAGTCCATGGAAATATAGGTAGTGAGTTCAGCCATATTTTACCAATAGGCATGCAAAATATACAGAAATATAAACTAATCACCAAAACAGCTATAACAAAATAAAATAATAACACAAAAACAAACATAATTAAAATTTTTAACATTATACAGTCTTAATCTCAAAATAATTTTTTTTCAGTCAAGAATTCTGTTACGCTATAGTATGCTTTGACTGTCAAGAAGCTACGAAGCCTTTTTTTAAATATCGATAGCGGCAATTCTTTCCAACTTTTTGGTATTTTATCATATATAACTGGAGCCATGCAGTATATACTTTTGCGCATTAGTGATGTCTTAGCGGATTAATGACACAAAAGGGTATTGTCGCGTCTATTACGTGGAACTACTTGGTCAAGGTGTTTAAAACGTTTTGGATGCAATTTAACAAACACTGCTACTTCTAGTATGTATAAACAAGGTAATGTCAGTATTTTATACTGTTTAAAATATGGCATGCAACTATCGGTAGTTTTAAGCTTAAACATCGCCCTTATGCATCTTTTTTGAGCCTTAAACGCTGATTCTTTTTCGGTTAAGTTACCTCAAAATATCATTCCATAGAGGTGGGAGTCTGCTAAGCCGTAGTTAGCAGTGAGGAGTGCATCCGTGTATACTATTGAAGACAAAATATGTAAAGCATATGTGGTTTTACTAATTTTTTACATAAGGTATTAATGTGTGCTTTCCAGTTAAGATGTTTATCTATTTCGAGACCCAGGAACTTTGCAGTTTCAACTTCTTTTACAACATCATTATTGTAGTGTACATTTAGGCTCATGCTAGGAATCCGTTGACTGAAAGGGATAACTTTTGTTTTATTTAAGTTTATTTTTAAATTGTTTTCGTCTAACCAGTTTACAACTAATTTTAAGGAGTTATTAATGTCATTTTCATAGGTCTCTACATTTTTACATGGTATTGTCACTGTGGTATCATCCGCAAACAGTGTTACTGGTTGCTCAATGCATTTAGGTAAGTCATTGATGTACAATATAAATATAAAAGGACCCAGCACACTCCCCTGTGGTACTCCAAATTTAACTTCGCGCTTTGACGATCGAAATATCTCTTCCTTCTTATTTGCTATAATAATTTGATTAATTTCAGTTATTTGTATTCTATTCTTTAAGTAAGATTGAATTATATACAGAACATTGCCTCTAATGCCATTGGCTTCAAGTTTTTCTGAAAGAGTAGCGTAATTTACATAATCAAATGCCTTTGTCATGTCGCAAAATATGCCACAGACATGTCTACTTTTATCGATATTGTTAATAATATTGTATATAAAGTCATAATATGGCTATATTGATTGTCCTATGTGGTCAAAATCCTTTTTGTTCCTCACATAAAATGTTATATTTTTCTATAAATTTATATATTTCCTTATATATATATATATATATATATATATATATATATATATATTTCTCAAATATTTTTGAAATTACGGGAATAAGTGAGATGGGCCAATAATATTCCATTAGTTCTCTATTTTCCTTCTTAAACAGCGATTTTATAATTGATATTTTTAAGGCATCTGGGTACATATCTGCGCTAATACTTAGGTTGATTAGATGACTTAAATGTCCGCATTTTTCCATTGATATGTGTATTAATATTTTTGTAGCAATGCCATCGTATCCCACGCTACTTGTATTATTTAACGACATTATTATTTTTTGAATATCTAATGGAACACTAGGCGGCATGAACAGAGATTTACTGTTGGTATTTATTTTACAAGATTTATGTTTGTTAGTTACATCTATGTTTGCCTTAATATTATCGTTAAAATAGTTGTTAAATGCTTCAGCGATGCACTGAGGATTTGATAGAGTTTGATCATTTACCTTAATTTTATTAATACCGCGTGTTGGTAAGTTGTATTTTGTTCGTTTAATAATTTGCCAAGTTGTTTTAGACTTATTTTTAGATGCTTTTATTTTTTGGTTATTTTGTGCCTTTTGTGTCAATCTAATAATTTTTGAATATAACTGCGAATAATTTGAAAATAAACTTTTGTTCTTACTGTTAGGATTTAATCTTAGCTGCCACAGAAGTTTTCTTTTCTTTCGACTGCATAATTTAATTCCGTTAGACAACCACTTTGGTTTTTTTATTATATCTACTTTATGATTTCTTATATTTACGCGAACACTATACATGATTAAAACTACTTTTACGGATTTTATCGCGTTTATTTTTACTTTTTATTTAGTTTTATTTTTAATTCCCGACGTTTCGGGCGCTTTCCAGCACCCATGGTCACGGGGGACTGAGATGACTGACGTCCCGATGTCATTGTTAAACCCGGAGTACCTTCAGCTTTTTTAATTATTGTTTATGGTCCGATCTATGCAAAATGAACTGACTATGTCCTGAGGTCTTGCAGTGGTATGCTTGGGTTTAGTTTTAATTTTATTGATTATAGGATCCCAAGCAGGTGGTAGTACCCAGCCTCCTTCTCTATTGAAATTAGGATGTTTTTTTAATTTCAATAGCCTCAAGTATCATCCTTGGTAGGAATCGGTGTTCTTTCGCGAGGATTTGTGGTCTATCAAATCTGATGTAATGGTTGGGTCCGTCTAGGATATGATCACAAACTGCAGACTTCCCGGAACGTTGATGCTTCACATCAGCTATATGTTCTTTTACGCGGGTCCTAATTGATCTTTTTTTTTGTCCTATATAAGAGAGACCACATTCACAATCAAGCTTGTACACTCCTGCATCTTGTAGAGGAATATGACACTTGACGGATGGTAGGAACTGACTAATCTTCTTCGGCGGCTTGTAGAATGTTCTAATAGAAGCTCGGTTCAAGATATAGCCAATCTTGTCTGTGACACCTCTGACATATGGTAGTACAGCAGGCACACGCTCGACTGTGGCCGGCTTCACTCGGTCACTGTGACGTAGGCGCGGGACCCGAAGCTTGTTGTCGTGCAGAACTTGCTTGACGTGCTGAAGCTCGGCGGCCAGGTGTTTGCTGTCACAGATCCCTTGTTACAGAGAGCACGAGGGAGGGAGGCAAGTGTCATATTCCTCTACAAGATGCAGGAGTGTACAAGCTTGATTGTGAATGTGGTCTCTCTTATATAGGACAAACAAAAAGATCAATTAAGACCCGCGTAAAAGAACATATAGCTGATGTGAAGCATCAACGTTCCGGGAAGTCTGCAGTTTGTGATCATATCCTAGATGGACCCAACCATTACATTAGATTTGATAGACCACAAATCCTCGCGAAAGAACACCGATTCCTACCAAGGATGATACGTGAGGCTATTGAAATTAAAAAACATCCTAATTTCAATAGAGAAGGAGGCTGGGTACTACCACCTGCTTGGGATCCTATAATCAATAAAATTAAAACTAAACCCAAGCATACCACTGCAAGACCTCAGAACATAGTCAGTTCATTTTGCATAGATCGGACCATAAACAATAATTAAAAAAGCTGAAGGTACTCCGGGTTTAACAATGACATCGGGACGTCAGTCATCTCAGTCCCCCGTGACCATGGGTGCTGGAAAGCGCCCGAAACGTCGGGAATTAAAAATAAAACTAAATAAAAAGTAAAAATAAACGCGATAAAATCCGTAAAAGTAGTTTTAATCATATCTACTTTAATCAATTTAATCGGAAAACATAGATCGTAAATAAATCTAAACGTATCGATAAATTTATTATTTGCTGCGTTTTATGTAATCTTTGAATTTCGTTATGTTTTCCATATTATAATCCCTTCTAGGCGTACACCAATAGTTTATTGTATATATTTTTGCACTAGATAGTGCAGCAGTTGTACTGTATGATCGGACAGCGCAAACTCGAAGACATCAGCCTTAAATGATGTATTAAAATTGTGCGCAAAATTGTCTAAACATGTTAAGCTAGCCATGCGGGTCGGATGTTTTAATGCCAGTTTCAAGTTATATCTAATTAATAAACATTCAAATGCATTTGTGAGACTATTTTCTTAAAGAACATCTATATTAAAGTCTCCACCAACAACAATGTTTTTATCGACGAAATAGAAACATTAAAATCCTCATCCAGAATTTTTCCGCCTTGATTGTTTTAATTTTTTTATGAAAACACAAAAGAAGTATAACTTATTTAATTAAAAAAAGATATTTAAAGCCGTTCAGCCGTTTCCGAAAAATCAGTGAATAACCATAAAAAACATACGCATTGAATATAAAACTTTCTTGTTCTTTTTTTAATAAGGTTAATAAAGTGGTAATAAATGTGATCACGTTATTAAATGCGGATAAATGCGGATTTATGTTCCAAGTCCTGTTTATTACTGTTACTTAAGTTTATAATAAATATTACTTTAGTGACAAACGAGCACACAGTCCACCTGATGGTAAGTGGATGCTGTGGCCTATAAATGCGGATGCACTCTCACCCATGAGGACTAAGATGAAATGCCTCGTTTCCAGAAAAAAGGATCTCTCACCATACGAAACACAGCAGCATTAAGTGTTATTTTACGCTAGTATTCTGTGAGAGCGTAGTCCTAGCCCGGTCGACCTGACCCATTCGTGCTGCAACCATAATGTAGCTGCAGCAAGGCTCTACCACGTATAATGCATGACTCAATTCCTTCTTCTTCATTCCATCGTCGTACCACCAGACGCTCGACTGGTCTCCACCCCTTTGTTGTCCACATACCACGCATTCGAACCTAACGGTTTTCTCCGTCATTTATAATGCTTACAGCAGAGACGTGAAATAATCTGCCAGCATCTGCCACATCATCACTTACCATCAAGTTGAATGGGAGTTATTCACTGCCTTAAAATAGTAAAAAAATATTATCCATCATAAAAATAGTATTCAGTTTCAACATCAGCAAACTGCTGATGTTGCAGTCTGCATCCGTGATAATAATATGATACTTTTAGAAACTGTTCAACCTATTTATGGACCGGTGTTTGCAAACTTTGAAAGATGAAGAATGTGGTTTAAGAATGGGCGAGTTAACCGTCAAATGCCTTTTGTATGCCGATGATCAAGTCATATTTGCGTCATCGGCGGCTGAGTTGCAAATGATGGTTACATTAATGAACTGGGAATTAAAAGAAAGGGGAATGAAAGTGAACGCAAGTAAGACGAAAGTGATGGTTTTTGAAAGAGAAGAAAGCAAAACGGTATGTGAAATAAGAATAGAAGGAGAGTTAATTGAGCAAGTGGATGAGTTTGTGTATTTGGGATGTGTATTTAGCAGGGATGGTAGATATGATAGGGATATAGAACGACGAGTAAATGCAGGGAATAGAGTGAATGGGGCAATACACTCTATTATGAAGAACCAGAATGTGTCAAAACAGGCACGTATGGTAATTCATAATGCTGTGTTAGTCCCTACGTTAATGTATGGTAGTGAAAGCTGGGTGTGGCAGAAGAAGCACGAAAGTAGAATAAATGCTGTAGAAATGCGTTCTTTAAGAAATATGCTAGGGTTTAATCTGAATGACAGGGTGAGAAATTGCGTGATAAGAGATAAATGTGGTATGCAAGATGATGTTGTGACCAGGATTAAGAAAGGAATGCTTCGGTGGTTTGGTCACGTAGAAAGAATGAATGATGAAAGAGTGACAAAGCAAATTTATATGGCAGATGTGAACGGCCGAGTCGGGAAGGGACGCCCTAGAAAAAAGTTTGTCGACCAAATTGGCGATATTTTGAAAATGGGCCACGTTAGAAGTACCCTTAACCGAAGAGCATGTATGCGTAGATATATGGATGTAAAGGAGGCGAAAGAGGTATGTCAGGATCGTGCCAAATGGAAGTCCGTAATCTCTGCCTACCCCTCTGGGTGACAGGCGTGAGTGTATGTACTTTTAGAAACTTATTGGGCTTTACTTTATTACGGCCAAAATGTTTTGTTCCTTTAGGTAATGTTCCATATACTTTACCTTCGTTATTACTTTATGAATAAGTGCGCACCTAAGATCATTGTACTATAAAGGACGATGAAAGTGGCCTACAATAGCGCCATTAAGTGTTAGGATCGTAACACTTATACCAATTACCACTAAGAGCGACGACGCCGCGTTCCCAAGAAGACATTTAATATTTTATGTGCCAAAAATATATTATATGTCGAAAATATATTTAGTCATATTTTTGGGATATAATTTCAACGATGTAAAATTAAAAGTAAAGGACAGGTCTTCTATCATTTCTTAGAGAGTGTTAGGGTTTTACATGTCTTCGAAATATTTTTTTTAATTTCTCAGACATGCTGTTTATATACGATCTTTTCCCACACCTCCGAGCACGTAGTAAACAGCACTTAAAATTCCAATGACAATTTTATTGGTGCCGGCGGGGTTCGAACTGGTATTACTCGTGTACTTATAGCTAGCGCTTAGATCCTAAGCTATTGCTATCACCATTCTAACAATATCTAAAACTTTAATTAAAAACAGTAAACTAATGGGTTAAGGAACTAAATACTACATAATAAGCCAGCAATAGTGTCATGATGCCTCACAAAGCTCGCTTAAAAATGGTGGAAAGAAAAACTAATTATTCTAAACTACTAAGGGAAAACTAAATATAAAAAATAATATGTATGTAATAATAATATTTGTATATAACATTAAATAATACTAGGCACCTTCATTGTCTTCTTTGTTCGTACTGCTGTTAGCCTTTTGGCTTTTAACAGTTTCTACAGACTGGCCTTACTTTCTTTGTGCTGCTTTATAAAATGATATGATGCTGATTACGATGATGATGATGATGACGATGATGATTACCTGTATACTTCTGTAGAGTGTCAGTGAATAATCTAAATACCGTAAGTGCAAGTGGTGTCTGGGTGGTTCTCACCGTCCAGAAACGGGTTTACTGTGTACACGCGGTATGAGCGGGTAGCGCTCCTTCTGTAGTCCTAATTTTGTATGTGAAATTTAGTGAGTGGATAATGCAGTTGCGACGCAACGAGTCTCGCACAGTTGGGTTGTTGGAGTCGAATGGAAACTGGGAGTTGATATACGCTGCGGAGTCTACGAAAACCGGGCGCAGCGTTTGGACTCGGAACATAGTTGAATGCGTTTGCCACGAGTGGGTTCGGGAGAGTTTCAGCGCTTTCGAAGTAGCATTGAGAGTAGAGCATTATGGTCGCTCGCCAAACCGATCGAAACAAACTTCTATTGTCTTTACTGTCTACGCTTAAATCAAGTAAATCACAGGGCATGTAGTTTAAAAAAAAAACGGACTTTTTGCGTCTTTTTTGTTTGCAGCTCGCTAGTCTAGACAGTGATAACAAACCACCTCAATAACTACACTGCGTACCGCTATACCGATTGTACGCACCAACAACAAGTTTCTTAAAACCTTGTAGCATTTAGACGTGGTCAAAGCTAGTGAGCCATATGTTAAACCTCTTCCTCCTCTATAGGATTATGCACCCGACTTGTCCTGTGTTGACACGCTTGTTCTTTATCTCTTTTAAAACTGGAATTCTGCCCAAATCCTGAATTCTAGCCAAGGCGTTATAGCCTGCCAACTATTGGAACACTCGCTGAACGAGCTTACAGTGTCTTGAGCTCACAGTATCTTGAGCTTACAGTTCATAAGTATGCTTAATATAACGGTAAGTAGGTAAACTGGTGGGGAAGGGAGATGACACTAATGTCACCGTGCTTATAGGTGGTGAAGTAATATGGTAAGTTATTACCGTAAACATTTCCATATATGAGATAAATATCTTAAATCTTAATTACAGATCTTATTTTTTAATGTTTACTCCACTACCTAAAATATATGTCGACACGTCTATAAAAAACTGGTTCGATCGAGAGTAAAGGTATATATTATATAACCTTTACTCTCGATCGAACCAGTATTATATATATAAAAAATACTGAATATATATAGCTATAGCGAGCTATAGCAAAGCGTCGTATTTGTGGTAACGTGGCAACCATTGTTGTTTATAGGGTTTTTTGAGAAAAATATAATCGGGAAGCGTATCATATATTTGCAATGAATTGCTAACGATCTGTTTATTGTGTTTTCTTGTATTTTATATTGTAACGCATGCATACTTGCACCATCCATCATGAGTGCATCTGAGGATGATCCTCTTTCGCCTACATATTTATATATAAAAATGTCAACAATATATTATTTAGAATTATTTCATCAAAATTTAAATAAATAAATAAATTTATTCAGATTAAAATAATAATGTATCACATATTTCACCAATTTTGGTATATGAAAACTTATTTACTGATCAACTTATGGTTATAATATACAAAATTCAAGTAAAATGCACGTTTAGTGCATCACTTTACAATTTTAATATTAATCCTTTAAAACACAATCAAATAAGAAACAGCCTTTAACAGTCAATAGAAACGTTCTTTTATTTTTAGCAGTTCATTTACCGAATAAAATTGTTTTTCTAAAAGCCACTTTAATAAATTACGTCTAAATCGATTATAATCTAGTTGCCTTATTTCATTTGGGATTTTATTAAATACTTGAATAGCCACCACATAGCAATATTTTGAGTACAGGCTAGTTTTTAATGAAGGTAAAATAATTTTATCTGAGTATCTGGTACTATATGTTACTGTATCTTTTAATCTAGTAAAAAAAATGAGGATACTTTTTTACGAATATTGAAAGTTCAAAAATGTACATGGATGGTAGCATAAGAACACCCAATTCTTTAAATAGTGGTTTGCAAGAAACTAGTGGCCCGACACCACAAATTGCTCGTAAACAGCGTTTTACGCTATAAAAGCACGATTTACATCAGTCGAGTTTCCCCATAATATGAGACCATATCTTAATACAGCGGCGACATATGCATGATATGCTATAAGGGAAGTGTTTCTTGACGAGATTGAAGTTAGCCTTCGCAGAGCAAAATTAAATTTAAATATTTTAGAACAAACTTTATCTATGTGATTTTTCCAATTACAATGTTTGTCTAAACTAATACCTAAAAATGTATACCATTCAGTAGCAGTAATTTTTTCACCATTATACTTAATTTCAAGTAATTGCGGTTTACTTTTAACATTGTAGAATTGCATAAAGTTAGTTTTAGATAGATTTATACTTAGATTATTGTTTTTTATCCATTTAACAACATTTATAATAGTATTATTTATTTCATTTTCGTATTCTTTATTACTAGAATTAAAATTTAATTTCGGTATTAAAATAGAAATGTCGTCAGCAAATAATATTGTATTATGTTTGATATAATTTGGTACGTCATTTATGTAAATTAAGCAAATTAGGCACTCCGTAATCATTTGGTAAGTACGAAGATTTAAATTTTAAAATTTCTTGCAGTTTTTTATCTTTTTGTTGTATTTCAACACATTGTTTTCTATCTTTTAGATAGCTATGTGTCCAGCAGTAAACTGGCCGGCCCTCTTATACCATAAAATTCAATTGTTTTAAAGAGAATATCATGACCAACACTATAACGCTTTGCTCATCGCGTTGTACTTTCAAAGTACACTGCAGAAATTGGTATTTTTCTGTTTATATAATCGGTTACGATTTTTATATGGAAAAAAGTTGCCAGTGTCGTAGATTTACCTTTTTGAAAACCGTGTTGCTCTGGTTTTAATATGTTAAACTTATTAAAAAAATGTAAAAGTCTTTTTTGCATAACTTTCTCATACAATTTTGATAATATTGATATTAATGTAATTGGTCTATAGTTATTAATATTATTTCTGTCACCTTTTTTATACAATGGTATAACAACGGATAATTTCAATTCTTTAGGAAAAATTCCCGCTTCAAGTGACTTATTAATGAGAAAACATAATACATCTATGATATTTCCTGGACACCTCTTTAAAACTTTTGTTTGTATTTCATCACAGCCAGTAGATTTTGTGTTTTTAAGTGACGAAATATGGTTCTTAATTTCCGTTATATCACATGGTCTCAAATAAATACTAGATTGATTTCTTAGACTTGTTACGCTTAATTTTTCCACACTATTATGTGATATTCTGTCTTTAATGGAATAGATGAAATGCTGATTAAATTGTGTAGCTAGTTCAATGGGATTTAGTATATTTTGATTATTGACTGTGAGTCTATCAATGAGATTCGGATGTGTCTGACTATTATCTTTTATTAGGTTCCAAGTGGCTTTAGTTTTTTTTTTTGAGTTAAGTACGTATTTGTGATTCATCTGCTTTTGTGCCAGTAAAATAGTTTTTTTTTAGGATATCTCTATAAAGTGTATATTTATTTTTGTTCTCGTGAGTTTTATTTTTATAATATTTATAGCGAAGTGCACGTTTGGTTCTACAGGAAAGTTTTATACCGGTTGTAAGCCATTTTAATGTTTGATCAAAATTATTTACTTTGACTTTATTTATGGGAAAGCACAGCTTATAAATTAGTACAAACGTGATAAAGATGTTATTGTTGCAAGTACTCATTAACTGACTAAAGAGCTCTATTAACTATTGTTTTCTAAAACGTTTTCGAAAGGCTTGCTTAAAAAGTAGTGTAAAAATTACATGTACACATTGAAGTAATATGTACTTACGTACAGTACATAATAGCTCAATGCATTTACGTAAGTATCTACTACATTAGGACGTTGAACACCTCAGCCCTCCCCCCTCCCCCTCCCAGTGATCATAGCTACTGTAAAGTGCTCGAAACTTCGGGAAAATATTGATAGCTTCTATTAGTTACAATAGTTTTAATTTAATGAAATAAAGATTTCTTTCGAACAGACTAAAATAAGTTCAACTCGGACTTTCTATTTAAAACAACTCAAGCCATATTTTATCTCGACTGTTAGATATAGATTTTCTGGGAATGTTCTCAACATATATTTCTTGTGACATTTTTCTGTACTCGCCATGCTGGGAATCACAAACTTTATATTATATTCCTGCTTAAATTAAAGTAAAAATAAAACTTATAAAATTACGTATGCAACATGGTACGATCTTACATCCATGGATTCCTGCATCTCTTACCAGATCGTCATTTCAACTGAGTCCAACCATTTATATCGTTGTTTCTATATAAATATTATAAAATATTTTAATGAAAATTAAATATTTGTTCAAAATAATTATACAGTTTCGTTAAGTTACAGATTGCGTCTTTTCATGTTTATTTATGAAATCGTATTATTTAGCCCACAGAACGCAAAAGGTTATTGTTTGACTTTTGGAACTCTAGCAACAATAAACTTCCACAATATCAAAAGCGCATGCTTAATTTTACTTTTGTTGTTCGCACTTTCCTTTCGCTTTCAGTTATTGTTATTTTTATACTGCTAGAAATCTTGCTATTGAAAAGTTATTCCTAACCATAACAGTTCTATTTTGTTTGTAAGTACTTATGCATTGAAAGAGGTACATATTTAAAAAATTAAATATTTGATTATATTGAGGCCATACATAAAGGGGCTTCTTATTTTAGGCGTAGAAAAGGGAATTGTTCTTTCCCAAGGAAAGACCGCCGGGAGCAACTGGTGCTAGTAAGGCTGCTGTGTAAACGGCTCCGATTACTAACAGAAAATAATCTATCCTTTCGAAAATAAAACTCGAGAAATTCGAAAATATTATATCGACAGAACCTACTCGCACCACTCAATTTAAAGAATAAATTACGTGTCAGTTATCGTATTCTTTAAAATTTTCTTTAGCAATGGATTAAGAAAGACATAAATATAAACCTAAGTTTTAAGTCTATTCTTCAGTGGAAAAGCTCTTCTTATTACATATAATTTTATTCCAGCAGACTCTTTCAACTAAATTGATTTAAATTTTTCATTGTGTTTATTCATTAAACACTGAGAAGTTTTATTTACATTTTAGGTTTCATTTTTTTTTATATAAAATGAAGTGACACATGAACGTAGAGTTCATCCGTTTTATTATACAATTAGTTACTCCACCTAATGGATAGTAAGCGGTTACTGTAGTCATCTCAGTTTAAGTAATAGTAATAAAATTCATAATTCAAAACATAGATTAACTAAGATCAGTTAGTCATTCATGGGGTAACTATGGGGTACACTAGTATAAAGTAAAATTCCTTATAGTATTTCAGAAAGGATATTCAAAATTACATTAAAATTGTTACAAATTAAATAAATATATTAATGGCAAAAGAGCGTGGAACGCTGTTGCAGTTCAACATCAAGCTACGTAGGTAAATATTGACCAACTATTGGTAGTATGAATACATAATACATATAAGATTCTTTAGAAGAGAGTAAGTGGTTGAAGAAAAATTACAAATGTGTTCAGTAAAATGTCTTAATTTTGTGATTTTTGAAGATACACCTCATTGTGTGAGTGACTCGGGTATATAGTCATGTTCCCTATTGCGGCGCCATCACGGGTCGTTCACTTCCCGTTAAAATTATCGAGTAAAATTTGGGAATTATATATTCTTTGAACTTTTGTGTGTGTAGGGAGACACATCTT